>JAQQSK010000107.1:22859-48770 GCA_028658325.1 Potorous gilbertii
AGATAGATAGATAGATATATGGAAGGAAAGGAGTATAATATATAAGGAAGATAAACTCCCAATTCTCTAAGTATAGGTACTGGTCCTTCCAAAACACTGATGATGTTCCTGGATTCCACCTGGAGAACTGAGGCTGTTGATGCCATGCTGCTCGGAAGACCTCAACATTGTAGAAGCCTACACATTCTCATGTAACTCAGAATCATTCACTGAGGCACCTTTGTTTACTCAGTCGTTGAAGTAATCAAAGTGAGCTGACTTTTTGCTTAGGGATGACATTCTTGATCTCCTGTAGATCTACAGAGAACTGCATGTGGAGGGCATCTCTCTAGTGCCCAACCCTGCTCCTTCCCCACACTCCCTGAGAATTCCAGACCAGTTCATATGGCAGTGTATTCTCTCAGGAAAGCAAGGAAGACATTCCCATTTCAAAACTTACAAATTTCCTACAAGAACTAGACAAACTACTATATCCTTAAAGCAACAGGCCATTTATTACAGCACGTTAACTCTCACAATGGAGATTTTGAGATGTCTGGGGATAACAAGGGAAAAGTATAACCAAGGCAGCATGCTAACACCTCCACTAGGGTGCCAGGGAAGGGGTGACTAAGGCAGCTCAATGACATGGGCATGACCCAAGTGTGCTTTATCCAGTGAAAACAGGTCCTTTCTGTATGGATCTGTGAGAAGCCACAATTCCTTTCCCCACCTACTATAAGAAGGTACAAACGAAGCCACTCATTTTGTCAAGAGCTGCCAGGGCTGTTCTCCCACATCTTAGGAGATAGTTTCTGAGCCCTTTCATTTACTCTGCTTGCTTCTCATATGTATTCAGATGAGTATTGTGGAAAGAGGGATAGGTTTGTTGTCAGATACAGTACTTAACTTCCAGTCTTAGGCTTCCTTGTCTGCAAAAGTAGGGGGCTGAACCACATGCACATAGCCTCTGTGGCTCTTTATTTTTCTTTGCCATTGTCCTTCCTCTTCACTTCAGAGGCCAAGGGGTTGGTGTTGAATACTAGTGTTTCCATGGGTCCAGTACAAAGAATTTCCAGGTATCCACTTTCATGTGCTCTCCCCATTGGAAGGTATGGGAAAAGGGAAAGAAATAAGCATCTATACTACAGCTACTATGTGCCAGGCATGTTAGCATGCTGTGCCAAGTGCATTTGATCCTCACAACCCTGGAAGGGAATGTGCTCTTATTATCTCTTGAGCAAACATGCTAAGTAACTTGTTCAGGGTCACAAATCTCATAAGTGTCTGAGGCTGGATTTAAATTCAGGTCTTCTTGACTGCAGGTCCAGCGCTCACTGCACCATTTGGCTGCTCTGAAGCATATTACAAAGCTGCCTAAGGTGGATAAGAAAGAGGCAGCTGGGACCCACTTTAATTACCACCCAGGTGCTCAGGGCAGGAATGACACCTGTCACTTACATTCAACTCCTCTATGTAGCAGTCACATCTGGGCCACTCAGAAGTGGCTCAGCAGCACTAGACCTGGCCAGCATTAGACTAGGCCATGACTCTACCTCTGGCCTGTATCAGCTGTCACCTGGATGGATCCTATCAGCTCTCTGAGGGAACCCATTTTCTCACCTGTAGAGGAGATAATATCCGCAGTGCTTTCCAGAAGTATGGGGCCCTGCAGACACCAAAATATGCACAGCAGTCCTTTTTATAGTAGCAAAAAAGATGAAAACAAAGAGGGTACCTGATTGGGGAAGAGCTAAACATATCATGGTATAGGAATGCAAGGGAACAGTATTGTGCTCTAAGAAACTCAAAATACATGGAATATAGAAACGTAATTGTTATGAATGGACTAAGGGGAAAGAAAGCAAAATCAGAGGAATAAAGCATATGGTGATAATCATAATGTAAACTTAAAAAACAACCTAAAAGGCAAACTCTGAAGAATCACAACCAACCTCTTCCATTTCAGGAGAAAGGCACCTGCCAGGCATAGAATGTCTCTGTGTATACTGTTTGTGTATATGTGTAAGTGTATATATACACATACAAACATATATGTATACAAATATGTCAAACATATTGTTTGAGCTATCATTGATCTTATGATTTTCTTTGTTTGAAGAACTTAATTGGGGTTTGGAAATGACTGAAGAGAAAACAAGACATTCATTAAACCAATGAAAGTCAGACTCACAGGAGTTATACTCTCCAGCCTGGAGTCTTCAGTGGATTCAGATATTGCACATATTGCCTCTGAATTCCCTAGAAGTCAACAGTGCTCCTGCTTTCTGGCTGTCCAATTACTCTGTCCCCTCCTGCAAAGGACTGCTCTTTCTGGAAAACACCCCATGCTACAAAAATGACCTTCCCTGAGGTACTCGCCTCCATTAAACATTCCTTGGTGTCAGTGGGTGCCCATAGTAAATAAAGTCTGAGAAACTTCCAGAGGACATCTAAGGGTTACTAGTCCTGTCCTTATCACCCAAAGTTGCTTCATCCAGAGCCAGAGAGACATCAGACCTGTGTGATGGAGCAGCCTGAGCCTAAAGCTCTAGCAAATATGGGGTAGTGGAGCAGTGTTCCCACTGTGGGAGCTGGAAAGAATATTTGACCCTTCCTTCCACTGTGTCTCCCACAAAGTTTCCCATGCTCCTAAACTACCCATTGGTTCTCTCATTTCTGCCACACCTCTAACAATTCTCCTCTTGCTGTCTCAGGCAGTGTTCCTGAAGGGACCTGAGGAAAGCACCCTATGCTTCTCCACTGCTGTTTGATTCTCTTTTATATAGGTGGTACTACAATTTAAATTAAAGACCTTAAACTCAAAGTATCTCCCCTGCAATCCTGAAATCTGAGGTGGAACCCAAAACATCACCAATAACAGATTCCTTCAACCCAACTGACTCACTGCCTGGAGAGATATGAGGCATGTCCCAATTTCATAGTTACTCTAATTAAGAAGGCAAATTAACTATGTCAATACATTCTAAGATGTAGTAAAGAAAGGGGATAGGAAGATCAAGATGTAATTTGAAAGTCTAGAGCAGGGAAGGATTCTGTGGATAACTATGCATAAGGGCACCAAAAACTTTGGGATAGAGAGTGCCCCAGGAACCCAGAACAACTTTTTGTCTCATTGGTTTTCTCTCAACAATCACTGTTAAGTAACTGCCAGATCCTACATTTTCATGAAGAGGCAGGCAGACAAACACCACTGAACCTTGAGGAAACCAGGTTCTGTGCTTCTGGAACAACTTCCCACCACCCTCTCTCTACATACTCCCAAATTATAAGATCCACATTCACACACATCCCCAATCTTCATTAGACCTTAATGAACAACCTGTCAATCAGGTTTCATGAGGACAGGCCATTGAGAATTGTGAGATGCACATCAATAAAAACTATGTGAAGGAGTGCTCACAATTAACAGAGCTGCTTATAAATATCTCAGTGGAAATTCTGGTTATCAGCATCTTTCTATTTCCTCTGTCCCCTCATTAAAATGTCTTAAGGAGTATATTTTTTTTTTCGGTCCTAGAAAGCTCAGAGGCTAATAACTGCTAGGTCTCACAACTGTGAACCTCTTACTTGGACTTATAGAAGTATAATGCCCCCAGGTATGTTGTAGAAAAGATGCAAATGATTGGGAAAATCTTTTTTTCCTCTCAACTCCCAAATGAATAACTAGTTACCACAATCCTTAGATACACAAGTTAATAAGTCTCCAGCTTCCTGGTATTAATCCCAACAGTTGATCTCTTCTGAGATGTCTCTGATGCCTGGACTAATCCACAAGGCCTTTCTATATGCATCTTATTTCTGTATGCATAATATTTCTGTTAAGCATAAATTTTCAGATGCTAAATAGTTTTCCCTTTAGGGGAAGGTTATACCATAAGCACTGAATTTCTAGAGTCTCTTTTTGGTATGAATTCTCTGATGCTGAAGAAGCCCTCTTCCCTCATTGAAAGCCTTTCCACATTCACTACATTTGTAGGGTTTCTCTCCAGTATGAATTCTCTGATGAACAGTAAAGGATGACCTATGAGTGAAGGCTTTTCCACATTCAAGACATCTATGGGGCTTCTCCCCAGTGTGAGTTCTTTTATGTCTTGCAAGCGATGAGCTGGAGCTGAAAGATTTTCCACATTCACTACAGTTATAAGGTTTCTCTCCAGTATGAATTCTCTGATGATTTGTAAGGCTTCCCTGTGCACTGAAGACTTTCCCACATCCATTACATCTATATGGCTTTTCTCCAGAATGAATTCTCTGATGTACAATAAGGGATGAGCTTTCACTGAAAGCTTTGGAACATTCACTACATTTATAGGGTTTCTCCCCAGTATGAGTTCTCATGTGTCGAGTGAGTTGCATACTATAAATGAAAGATTTCCCACATTCATTACACTTATATGGTTTCTCTCCATTATGAATTTTTTGATGCTGAACAAGACCTCCCTGCTGACTAAAGGCTTTCCCACATGCATTACATTTATAGGGCTTGTCTACAGTATGAATCCTCTGATGTAGATCAAGGGATGAGTTGTTGCTAAAGATTTTCCCACATTCATTACATATGTAGCATTTCTCTTCAGTATGAATTCTCTGATGTAGATTAAGAGATGACTGATCAATAAAAATTTTTCCACAGTCATTACATTTATAGGGTTTCTCTTCCACATGTATTTGCTGATGTAGGTTAAGTGATGAGCTGTTACTGAAGGCTTTTCCACATTCACTACATTTATAGAGTTTCTCCCTAGAATGAATTATTTGATGTTGTGTAAGGCCTGAAGATTGGGTGAAGGCCTTACCACATATGTTACATTTATAAGGTTTAACTCCAGTATGAATTCTCTGATGCTGAGTAAGGTACATTCTCCGGCTGAAGGCTTTTCCACATTCACTACATTTATAGGGTTTCTCTCCATTATGAATTTTTTGATGTTCAGTAAGATGTCCTCTCTGGCTGAAGGCTTTTTCACATGTGTTACATTTGTAGGGTTTCTCTCCTGTATGAATTCTCAGATGTACAATAAGCCCTGCACGACTGCTGAAAGGTTTCCCACATTCGTAACATTCATAGAATTTCTTTCTACTATGACTTTTGGGATGTGGAATATGAGATGAGTTATTATTGAAGGCTTCTGAATAGTCACTAGACGTGGAAGGTACCTCTCTAGAATGAACTGTTTGATGTTGAATAAGACATGTACACTGAGTGCTATTCTCACCACATGCACTACACTTAAAGGTTTTCATCCCATTATGAAGTGTCTGGTGTTTAGTAAGGTATATTCTCCGACTAAATGCTTTTCCACATTCACTGCATTCATAGGGTTTTTCTCCACTATGAATCCTCTGATGAAGAGCTAGGGAATGGCCGCTTTGGAAGGCTTTGCTACATTCAGTACATTTATAACATTTCCCCCCAGTTTTAATTCTCTGGCACTGAGGAAGGTCCACACCAAGAGCGATGGCTTTCTTACTTTCACGATGTTTATGGGGCTTTTCTGTAGTATGGATTCTATGATGTAGTGTGAGCCGTGAACGGCTGCTGAAGGCTTTGCTGCATTCATTACATTTGTAAGGCTTCTCTCCAGTGTGAATTCTTTGGTGTTCAGTGAGGTGACCCCTTTGACTGAAAGCTTTTCCGCATTCACTACATTTATAGGGCTTCTCTCCAGTATGAATTCTGTGATGGAGAGTGAGGTGTGAGTGGTTGCTAAAAGCTTTACCACATTCATTACATGTGTATGGTTTCTCCCCACTGTGGGTTCTCCGATGTTCAGTGAGGTGTCCCCTCTGGGTGAAAGCTTTTCCACACTCGCTACATTTGTAGGGCTTCTCTCCATTATGAATTTTCAGATGCTGAGTAAGGTGTCCCCTTTGACTGAAGGCTTTTTTACATACACTGCATTTATAAGGTTTCTCTCCAGTATGAGTTCTCCGATGTACAATAAGACCTATACACTGGAGAAAGGCCTTCCCACATTCAAGACATTTATAAGGTTTTGATCCTGTATGAATTCTTTGATGTACAGTTAGAACTGAGCTGTTACTAAAAGCTTTCCCACAGTCATTACATTTGTAAGGTTTCTCCCCAGTATGAATTCTGTGATGCAGAATAAGAGATGAGGTATTGCTGAAGGCTCTCCCACACTCATTACATTCATAGGGTTTTTCTCCATTGTGACTTTTATGATGCTCACTGAGATGCCCACTTTGGCTGAAGGCTTTTTCACATATGTGACATTTATAAGGTTTCTCTCCAGTGTGAATTCTCTGATGCACCACAAGTCCTATGTACTGAAGGAAGGCCTTCCCACAATCATGACATTTATAGGGTTTGGTTCCAGTGTGAATTCTCTGGTGTACAATAAGGACTGAGCTGTTGGTGAAGCCTTTGCCACATTCATAACATTTATATGGTTTCTCTCCAGTATGAAATCTGCGATGTAGAATAAGGGAGGATTTATTGCTGAAGGTTTTCCCACATTCACTACATTTGTAGGGTTTTTCTCCATTATGAATTTTTTGATGTTCAGTAAGATGTCCACTCTGAGTGAATGCTTTTTCACATATCTTACATTTATAGGGTTTCTCTCCAGTATGAATTCTCTGATGTTCAGTGAGATGTCCTCTTTGGCAAAAGGCTTTTTCACATACATTACACTTATAGGGTTTCTCTCCAGTATGAATTCTCTGATGCAGCATAAGGTAGGGAATCCGACTGAAGGTTTTCCCACATTCCGTACATGTATATGGTTTATCTCCAGGTCGAATTCTGTGATGTCGAGTAAGGTGTCGCCTCTGCTGGAAGGCTTTGCCAAATTCATCAAATGCATAGGATTTTTCTCTAGTGGCTACCCTGTGATATCGAATAAGGTCTGAATGGTAACTGAAGGCCTTGTTGCAAGCATTAATCATATGAGGTTTCCTTCCTAAGGAGATTCTATTATAACTATTCAGGTCTGAAGACAATTTAAAGCTATTTCCATGTGTGTCATATTTATGGGGACTCTTTTCTGAAGGAACATTCTTTTGTATTTCAAGAACTGATCTCTGATGAAAGTGTTTTTTAAATATGCATTCATGCTCTCTTGACTTATTAGAAATTTTCTTTCCTTGCCTTAAGTCTCTCTTCTGGTTGCCCTGATGCCTGTTAACCCTCTGGCCATAACTGCCAACTTTTTCAAACTTAAAAACCTTGTGATGATCTCTTGAAAGTCTTTCCTGGGATGATTTTTCCACCAAAATGCCCTGCTTTAGAATTGTCTTCTTGATCTTTGGACTATCATTTTGGTCTGAAAGAAAAAAAAAGAATGTAAATACCTTATTGCCAATGCTGTGAGAAAGGAAATGGCTGAAAATACTCTGTTTCTCTCTGAATAATCACTAGACGTGGAAGGTACCTCTGTCTGTTTTCTCTCTGTTTTCACAGAATTCCAAGACATGCTGAATACCTGGGCCTTATTTCACCATGTATTTTTCCAGCCAATCTGGAGGATGCCAATATAGTATCTTTTATAACGTGCTGGGGCAGGGATTGGGATCAGGCAGTGATGGGGAGGAAGAGGGAACATTCCAACTGCTGGTAGAAGCTTTGTCTCTGTTTTGGTGGTAAATTTTGGGAGAGATGGAATTCCTAGGTTAGCTCCTGCCTTACATATTTCTTACAAAGTTGCTGTGCCTGGTCTCAGATTTTTTAACCAATTTCACTGCTGCCCTCTGAACAGAGGTAACATTTGTTTGCTAATATTATCTATTTCAGCTTGCAGAAAATAAAAGTACAATAATAAAGATAGATACAGAGTCAAGAGTCCATGAAATCTCATTACAAGACATTACTCAGATGAAGTGAGCAGAGAGCAAGCTCTAGGAAGGCTTTGAGTGTAATCCTGGAGGCAAATCACACCTGCTTCCTTAGGAGCAGCCAAGTTGGGTACAGAGGGGCTGACCACTAGCAGACTGTCCACTTGGGGATAAAAGAACAAAAGAGACCTCAGTTCTCTCTGGCTCCTTTCTCTTCTGCACTGGCAGTGTAAGAGTGAAGGGGCAAAGTGTGTTAAGAATCACAGTTGTAAGATGATCTACAAACAATAATTTAGCTAGTTATATTATGTGAGATCCTCAGTCAATGATCAGTAAGTAAACATAATGCAGGAACTAAATCATATCAATCCTGACATTGCTGCTATAAAAGAAAGTAGAGGACAAAAGGGAGTTGTGGACAAATGGAAAGACGGCTTCCAGGGTCTCCTGGAACAGGGGTTCTTATTCTATTTTGTGTGTCATGGCTCCCTTTGGTAATCTGGGGAAGTTATGGACCCCTTCTCATAATCATGTTTTTAAATGCAGGCTTAGAGAAGAAACCAAATGTAATGAAACAGTTATTGAAATATATTTTTAAGAAGCCAAGTTCACAGTTTACAAATTAAGGAACATTGCCACCCCTACTCCAAGAATAATTAAATAAGGGAACTATAAAATTTGGTTTTATTGTGTATTCATAGGCAAAGAATCATACTGCAGTGCTCATATCTGCAAAAAGATTACCAGAAAAGTAATTCCAATTTCTGTGCAAATATCAGTTGCAAATTATGGAGAGGCACAGTATTCTATGAAGAACTCAATGAGCTACTCAAAATTAAGGAAATATAAATATATATTTTGCTACTTAGTCATTTCTAAGCAAGGGTGGTCATAGGGGAAGCAACAAAAAATGTCAGAAAATATGCTTCCAAAGAAACACAAGAGGCCAGGGGCCTATCATCCACAAAGAAGCTTCATGCCTACACAGCACAACTACTTTCTGTGAGAAAAAATCCTGGAAGACCTGAACATGGCAAGCAGAAAAATAAAACTGATTACATTTAACAGACAGGAAATGACTCACATGGGTCAATCCAAAGCCAGGTATACACAGTCAGATTACCAAATTCTTAGAGCAAAAATCACAACTGATAGAAAATTAGAAGAATAGAAGTGAAAAAAGATTATGATGGTCAATTAAAACAACTTTAATCTGACCTATTTTTAAAAGCTTTTGGCACCAAAAATGGGTAACAATTGGAGTAATGGACACCAACACAGACTTAGAATATTTCCTGGATAAACCAAAAGGAGGAGATCCTGTGAGCTTAGAGAGCACCAGAATCAGCAGATTTGACTTCCTCACCAGGGTGTGAGACATGGCAGCCCAGGCTAGCACTGGTTTAGAAAAGGAACTTTTCCCAGCAATGATCTGATGATTTGTAAGCTCTGGAAGGAGAGCAAAAGGAGGGAATAAAGGAAAGGCCAATGAGAAATCTGATAAACTCTCTTCCTCATTAAGGACATTTGTCTTTGGAACATCACCGTCTCCCTTGGGCTGTGAAGGCAGCAGGAGCAGTGGTGTAAGACAAATTGGCCCTGCCCAAGGGGAAGCAGAGGAGGCTCACACTGGAGGTGACAAATTGAGAGGGCAATGCAGGAAAAATTATGGGGAAGATAAATATTGAGGGGAAAGCTGGACATCATTGCCAACTGCCTTCCCTATGTGGCCTCTCCATGTCTCCCAAACATGCCTTAAAGGATTCCTCAGGAAGGAGAGGGGACAGGCAGGCTCTGCTAATCAATACTCTACTCAGAGCTGTCACACAACTAACTACAAAGAGAATGAATACAAGAGCCCAAGGTGCTGAATATAAAAAATGTAATGTGAATATAAAAAATGCCAATGCTATACCCTCCTCCCATTCAAATGACCCAACATCCTTTGAAAGATGTAACAGAGATAATTCTGTCCAGCAGATGCCTCATGTCTGGTGAGTCACAACATGGGAGCTGTGTGCTTGCCGAATGCTGATGCCATCTTGGGGGCATCCAGCACAAGGACCCAATGGAAGAGGGATTCCCTAGGGTGGGAAGGTCCTTCAGATACTGGGACTGGTGCAGGACACTGTGGATGGCATCAAGTAGCTCATAAGCATGTATTTAATAAAGTCTCATTGACATTACAGAATTTCCTAAAGGAGATCCATAATCACAACAGAGTTCAGTCTATTAATGCACGCAGGAAAAGCCAACTCAATAAGAAGGCTTCCTGACCAGATACCCTGAGACCTGCTCAGAGGGAGAAGAGAAGTGATATGAGAGGTTCAAGGAGATGACTCAGTTGGGGAAGAATACAAAGCCTGCCCTATAAGCACAAGAGTCCAGTTAAGCCTGGACATCACAGATCTGAAGCACACTCACACAGTGGGACTGGGCAGACTTCTCTAACTCAGGGCCCAGAGGCCTGAGTTTGAGGAAGCATGAGTGGAAATAGAAGGAATTTTAGGGCAAAGGACAGCAAAGGGCTGAGCTGACCTCTTGGGCAGTCAAGCCTACTGAGCAGAGTAACTGCAGGTCACAGTAAGAATGGTTAAGCCAGTCCCACGGTGGTGGCCTTGGCTCTTATGGGCTCCATTGCCTCAATGCACATGACTCCATGATTGGTGTCTTTGGCCTGAGCTGCAGTCCTTCATCCCTACTTCTGGATCAGACATTCCAAGTGGAACGTCCAGGAGCATCTCATTCTTGCTCTTTTGAAGTGGTTTTCCCACTATGAGTCTCTGCCCACCCCATTCTATCCTGCCATTGCTGCCCTATTCGAACTTCCCAACTGCCTTTCTAATAAACTACAAACTCCATCTTGGCATTTAAAGACCTTTACAAATATGGGGCATCAGAGAGCACAGAGTATCTGACTCAGAGTTAGGAAGACACATCTGCATGAGTTCAAATCCAGCTTCAGACAATAGCTGTGTAACCCTGGACCTGCCTCAGCTTCCTCATCTGTAAAATAAGATAGAGAAGGAAATGGCAAACCCCTCTCTATCTTTGCCATGATAACCCTATTGGCTTCACAGAGTTGGACATGATTGAAATGACTGAAAAACTGGGCTCTAAACTATAATTCCATCCTTCATTTTCCACACCATACAGTCCAGAAAACCCCTTCTGGATGATTCTTACAGAATCTTCCAGTTCCCATCTCTGTGCTGGTGTCCTGGCAGGCCTCATGCCTAGCATGCCCTCCCATTATTTCTGTGAAGCTGTGCTCAATATTTACTTTCTGCCTGTAGACCTCCCTGAGGGCAGGGAGGGGCTTTTCCTTTATTTTGTGTCTCTAGTCCTGAACACAGAGTCTGGTATACAAAAGGCACTTCATAGATGCTCACTGATTGACAGGTAAACTTTTCCAGAGCTCAGAGAAGAGTTGGACCCAGGAGACTTCACACTTAGGTGTGAGATCAGATCACAGGCATGGCCCTTCTCGTGGGTGTGCTCATCAGGAGTAATTTGGGGGGGGGGCATGGAAATCCACAAGTCTAAGGGTGAGGTCTGGAGACAAGGAGAATGCTGAGTCAGGTGGTGAGGATGAAGAGCAAACCAAAGGGGAAGAAAGTAGACTGAGATGAGCTGGGGCACCTGGTCCAGGGGGAGTTCAGGCACTACCCCAAAGGCACCAAGCAAGGCAGGGAATGCCTCAGCAAGCTGGAGGGAGCACAGAAGACACAAGCAGACATCGTGCGAAAAGGGAGACAATCTAGGGGATTAGAATCGGAAGAAAGGTCTCATCTTTCCAATCCAGTGACTGGTTGGGAACAAAGGTTTCTGGGGTTTGTTTTAAGAACAGAGGAGTTCTGTGCAAATTTTAAATCCCTTGGAAAAGGATCCTCTGGCCCAGGGAAAGCAGAAGGAATGTCTGCCACCCACAACCTGGTTAGAGACCTCACCTGAGGTGCATACAGGGGAAAGGCTAGAGAACCTGCTGCGGAGGACCCCCTTACCCCCCACACCAACAGCATCCCTGCCCACTGGTGATGCTCTCTCACCTGCACGGGTACTTCTTGGCTCTTCCTCCAACAATGTCCACGGGCCTTCCCCACACTCTAGCTGGGAGATCAGCTCTGGCTTGGAAACTGGAAATCCTGCTCATGGGAGAGAAGGAGGAGCACTCTCCTGAGTCCATCCCAGCTCCTTCCTCATCAGGAAGAGGTTAGCACTCTGGCAGTGCCTGTGGGGTGGGATGAGGCGAGGCCTCTGCTGAGCACTGTCCTGGGACCCAAGGAGCCAGTCTGGCACACTGTGGACACTTAATAAATGCTGGTCATGGGGACTCTGGGGCAGAATGCTCTACCTGGGGGACAGAATTTGGGCAGGGGCAGTCCAAGAAGGATGCCTGTTTCTGGCAGCAAAGCTCCACCTAGCCACAGGGGCAGTCTCATGGCTGGAAAGGGTCAGACCTAAGCCTATACGACTTGCCACAGCTTGTGCTGAGTAAGGCCATTGTGATGCTGGGAGGGGCAGGTTCCAAGTGCCAACAGGAAGCCAGGCTCCTTACCCAGGAAAACCAGGTGCCGATAGTTCTCTAGCATCACCTCCCGGTACAGGTTCTTCTGAGCTGGGTCCAGGTGTCTCCATTCCTCCTGGCTGAAGGCCACAGCCACATCCTGGAAGGTCAGGGATGCCTGAAACACCAAGCACACCTGCTCATCCACAGTCCAGCCCCTCCATACACCTAGAAGTCATGGGGAAGTGGCAGGATAGAGAGGGGACCTCAGTTCAGGCTCCCCCAAGCTCAACATTGACCAAGAGTAGCCCTCTTTACCCCCACATGACTCCCACATGACACAAAGTGTGACTGGAGTCACAGAAACACTGACCTCCACAAGCTACTCTGTGGCACCCCACACCAGGCCCAAGTCAGACCCTCAGGGGTTTTCCACCAGTTAAGAAAAGGAGGCTTCCTCAGTTATAGCAAAGAAAGGTCACATACCAAGGAAAAGACGGGCAGAGGACAGCCTAACCCAGATGACCAGGAAGACTCATCAGCACCACCTCAGGCCCCCAGGAGGCCCCTACCCTACTTGAGCTTTCATCCCAAGCCCATCAAGTCATGGGGACAGCTTTTTAACTAACTTGGCCACCCAGGATGGCAGGATACAATCTAAACTTGTATCCCCTGAAATGACTGGCTTTCTTACTAAGTGTGATGGCTAGTGAAAACTTCTCAAGAACTTAAATCTGAAGTAGGTCAGACTCTAGGCCTGAGTGTCAGTTTCTCAGAAATCATATGAAACTTGAAGTTGTGAAACTACCTGTTGCCCCTCTCTCCAGATTTGCTTAACCCATTTCCTAATCATATTGTACAATCTTGATCTTTTGCCAAATAGGGGAGATGTTTATTTAGTCTCTTCCTCAATTCTTTGTGTCTGGGGCAAATTTCTGAAAATAAGTTGCTTGCTCAGGTTCTTGACCAAAAGGGTAAGAGTGGGGAGGGGATTTGTGGTTTTCTGCTACATAACCATGCATCTGCTTCTGTACTCTGCCTCCCTTCTCTAGACTGCCTAGTGAAGGTAACACCTGCTTCTGGTGAGAACCGAATAAAGGACTTTCTGTTTTTATCTTGAGATGCCTCTGAGTAGTCAATTTGAGTAGGGGTCTCAGCATCCCACACAGTTTCTGGGGGCTCATCTGGGATCATGTGACTTCCCAGAGAGACAGTTGGTGCTTTGGTTCAAGGGCAGGCGCCCATTGAGAGATTTTCTCCAATGATCCTTGGAACTGAGGGTCAGACCTCCCTCTCTGCGAAGTAACAACCTGAAGTGGAGGAACTTGGTAAAATAGGAAGTGTAGGGTCTCTGAAGCTCTGAAGGAACCAAAATTCTGACTGGTTAGTGTTTGAGTCTGCCAGTCAAGTAACTTATGTGTGCATAACCCAGTGGTAAGCACTCATGGGTCTGGGGGTTACTTGATGAGTCTTAGACTCGGGGAGACTGGTGATGGCTTCTATCCAAATTGTAAGAGTTTAAATCCCAAGGCAAGGACCCCACTGAGAACACTACTGGGTGACTATTATTTGGGGGCAACTCCACTGTGCGGGAGGAATCAGGTGATCATCCTTACACAAAATGGTTAAGAAACAGTCCAAACCCTGCACTTCAGAGCATAGTCAGAGTATACTGGTAAATAGTCCCTTGGGAAATAAAATTGGAATGGGGTACCAAAATGCAAAGTAAAAGATAAAAAGAAAATGATCAAGTATTGTTATTTTGTATGAGGTGATAAAGATGTCAGAGGGGGCACGATCTGGTCAAAGCACAGATCCTCCGAGAATTGAGTAGCCTGGAGGAAGTCACCTGTGTAGGATTCTTTTGAGTTGATAAAGCAGAACAAAAGTCTTGTGGGGGGCACCCTACAAGCCCGCCTAGACTTTTTAGGTCAGCACCCGAGAGGATGAGGAAATCAAAATTCAAAATTGAGCGAAAATGATTTGTTAAATGTTTTGTCTGTATGTGTTGTGTGTGAATGAAAGTCTGTGTCTCTGTTTTCTCCCACACGTCAGGCAGCCAACCAGTAAGAGTAGGAAGGCTAAGGGGAACTTATCTCCCTTTCTCAGACTAAAAGAAAGGCAGGTTAACTAGTATCTAATCATTTCCTGCCTTACCCACAATGAGATATGAACTGGAAAGCCTTTCCATTTGTTTGTGAATGCAGACAACGCTTGACTCAAATAAGAGGGCAGAAAGTTTTCTTGTAAGTAGCAAAAGTGTTTGATCATAAAAAATGTTTATCATTAGTGATTACCAAATTCAGGTTTGATATAATCTCAAATTAAAATTTGTCCTGAAGGAATAATAAGCAGCATCTGAGAATGATTTTCCTATCAGGATTAGGTAGAAAATGATATTGTTATCTGGCATTTATAATTGTAAAGGGTTGTTGTTAGATGCAATATTAATTTAATGCAACTGAGATATATATATATATATGTATGTATGTATGTATGTGTGTGTGTATACATATATATGGATTGGGGATTTTAAAAGAATGTGATAGAAATTTGATAAGTAAATAATAAAAATGCTGATGTTCACTACATAATGGCAGAGTTAATGTCTTTGCTTTAAGCTACAAGGGGATTATAGGGCAGAAAGTTATAGTTAAAGATGTGAAGGAACTAGACAATCTGACTAATGGGACTGAGAGACTTGGGAAGCTGAATGACTCAGTTCAGAGGGTTTTCAGTAAGTACTGAGGGTGTGAGGAAGTATTTTTAGGAGAAAAAAAAGTCACTTAACTTGATTTAATATAGTTAATAGCTCAATCAAATTTAAGATGATCAGGGTGATAAGAGTATGCCCACATAGTAAGGTTATTGTGCAAAGTGATGTGGAGATGCATTCAACCAAAGGGGGAATGGTTCATTTAAAGTTTTAAGTAAACTTAAATAGTTTAAATTTTAAAGTAAATCTAAATGTTATATGAGAAATTGCATTGTTAACTAAAATTAGTTTTTGCTATGAATCAAGCATATTTACAAAAGTATGTAAAAAGGAAGCTTATGGCCAAATGTGAAAAGGCCTTGCTTTTAGGTCTTGTAATTTTTGCCAATTAGGTTCATGAGGATTTTGTGATAAATTATAAATTGTTCTTAAAAGAGGAAAATATTTGTTGTATGAATCTTTTGTATGATTTTTGAAAGGTCTACTTACCAAATTTATATTTGTAAGCTAATTAGTTATCATAACTTCAGGTTTCATGGGGGGTTGAAAGAAGATAATGGAGACCAGGAATTTTAAGACAAAATGCCTCCTGCCCCCCCCTTTTCCTTTTGAAATCCAGTCACTACAGAGGGACTTCTTAAGATCTAATATGAACTGGAGATGCTCAGAGAAGAGATGTTAACTTTTCTCCTTTTAGGAGAGGATCTGGCCCAATCCCCATTCAGGAGTGGCCAAGATTTAGGAGAGTTTTAAAAAAATCATCCAAGTGGTGTGTCTTTTCACTTTGTTAAAGTTGTAATCTCTATGTAAAATGTAAGCTGCCTATGGAGTCTCTAAACCAGGAATTCATTTAGGTGATAACCTCTAGTGATTGGTTTTTAGGACAAATTTAAAATTTAAGATGTGTAAAATTTTTGATTAGTGAAACCTATTATCTAATGTACAAACCTCAGGGGACAACTGTGTCCTCAGCTTGGGATGGAATCCTTCTAGCTCAGTTTCCCCATTGTTTTCCCTTGAAAAGGAACACTTCTTTTAAAGTTTCCCACTTGGCTATTTCTGAGTCTGGCTATAAGGTGGAGACGAAACCACAGTATAAATGTGATGTTTAAAGGTGAATTGTATCTTATCCACAAAGGGACCGAGGAAAGAGCCCAGGGTGGCCCCAGGTGATCTAGGGATTCCCAGCATGGTCTCGATGAAAGTGGCCAGTAACCTCGAGGTTTGGATTAATAGGATTAAGAGTGGGAAATAGAATAGACATTTGAGCATAGTAATAGAGTAGGCCTCAGGAGAGCCACTTCATGTGGAGAAAACCAAGGAGTTTTCAAGGTGAGGTTTTGCAGGCCTTTCAGACAAATGGGACTAAAACTCTTTGGGGATAATGGACAAAGGTCCCAACTTGGGAATAAAGTCTTTACCTGTTGCAAAGACCAACTGGGTAAATACTATTGACTTAATTAATTACTGAGACTGAGACTAAATCAGAGACATCTTTAGTTTGGGGAAAAGAATTCCAGTCTAAGTTTCTTAGAGGCAGGTAACCTCTGGTAAAATTTGGCATTGGTGGAAAAGTTATATGATTCTGTTTTGATATGAATTCATTTCATGAACAGAAGTTGAAGTTGGTATTTGAACTCATCATGTGTGTAGCTCATTCTTTTAGATTGAGCAGAGTTAGAAAGTGACAGGGTAGTTTGGGAAACAGATGTAAATCTATTAGAGCAATAACTTAAGGTTTTAATGGTAAAATAGATTTTATGACTGTTATTTAATTAGGAACTAGAACATGTATAGAAAGGCATGTAAGCCACTTAAGACTTGCTTCAAAAGATGTTCCTTAGCCAATGTGAAACCATAGTCATATCTGCAACCTAATTATTGGAACATGCTATTGTAAAATTTTATGGGACTATTAACTGACTTCTTCTGAGTCTAACTCCAGGTATGGATAGCAAGAAAGGTAGTCTGAGCCACTGGTCCATGATGTCAGTAAGCCTGTGAGATGCTGGTATGAACTGCAAAAGGTGATCTCATGAGAAGATTAGGAGAGCAGCTGTTCAGCCTGGGTTGAGGTAGGATTCTCCTGACTCAATTTCCCCACTGACACCTGGTAGACTTTAAGCCTGGCTGAATGCCAGTTGACAATCTGCTCCTGCCTGGAATTGACATGAAGTTAGAGAGATGTTGTTTCCCTGCAATGTCCCTATTCTTAGGAGCAATCTCCTGTAATCAAAAGTTTTGTAGGCTTAGTACCAGATCTATTAAGTCAAAGAGGCTAAGTCTAAAATTAAGCTACTAGGCTTAGGACTTTAGAACAACAATAATTTAGGGTTCCTTAATTCTCAGTAATTCTGTGGAGACAATCAGGTCAAAGGTTTGTGAGGTTAGCATATATACTCATTATTATTTTTGTCTCAGTTGGTTAATGTTAAAAGAAAAATGGTTTGTGGTCTATATTGTAAATACTTTAGAAGAAGTATCACATGACCAGAAGTTGGAATTGTTTTCTGATGTGATATGTACTGTGTTAAAAATGATTATTTATTGTATTTATGTAAGTACTGGAGCCTATTATTGACTCCTTAGTGAAATCTCATCTTCCTGATGGGGGAATGTAAAATGTAAAAACTGGGTTCTAATGCGAATTTCTTAAACGTTGACAATTGGTCAAAATTCCAATTTTGATTTTGTAAGAGTGATAAGTGTATAAAGCTTAGACATGGTCATCTAAAATAATATTAAGGTCAGTTTTGTTGGAGCGTGGACATCCGGATTTGTACAAGAAGATAAAGGAAAGAAGATGTTGAGATGCTGTGCTGAAGATGGCCTGAAGAGCACCCAGACCAGAAAACTGCATCGGATGATGTTCCTCCCTAGACTGTTGTATGAGATGGAACCTCTGAATGGATAATTCATTCACTGAACTTTGTATTTTGAATCTCTGTATCTGTATTTATAACAGGGAGACTGCCCCCTTGTAATTAGTCAATGCTTCAGTCAACTTTGTTCCCTCCCTATATTCATATAAAGGGGGATAGATGAAGGGAAGAATTCATAGGGGGAAGAATGTTAGGAGGTATTTATTGATTGGATTTAGGTGTGGAAACAAGAATTTTAAAGATTGCCCATGTTCCCGTCCAAACGTGGTCTTCTCCTTTCAATACATCCTGGTGGTCATGGTTTGGGAGTAGCTGGTGGAAACAGACACTGTGGTTTGTGCTTGTCACATTGAGCGGAGTTATTCTTTTACCAGTTTGCTTATCCTGTATGGTGCAATCAACTACTAAAATAGTACAGAGTACCGTAACAAAAATGATCACCATCAAAACATTATGAACTAGAACAACTGGCATGAGGTTATGAATGGACAAAGATGAATCCCTGGTAGACATAGAGGAAAAGGATGACAGGAAAGATTACTTAATTGAACACATGTGTTAAGAGTGGTGTGAGATGTTTTCAAAGGGATAAAATAAGAGGAGGGATTGAGTGTGATGGCTAGTGAAAACTTCTCAAGAACTTAAATCTGAAGTAGATCAGACTCTAGGCCTGAGTGTCAGTTTCTCAGAAATCATATGATATGGGGAAACTTGAAGTTGCGAAACCACCTGTTGCCCCTCTCCCCAGATTTGCTTAACCCATTTCCTAATCATATTGTACAATCTTGACCTTTTGTCAAATAGGGGGGATGTTTATTTAGTCTCTTCCTCAATTCTTTGTGTCTGGTGCAAATTTCTGAAAATAAGTTGCTTGCTCAGGTTCCTGACCAAAAGGATAAAAGGGAGGGGGGTGGTTGTGGTTTTCTGCTACATGCTTCATGCATCTGCTTCTGTTCTCTGCCTCCCTTCTCTCGATTTCCTAGTGAAGGTAACACCTGCTTCTGGTGAGAACCGAATAAAGGACTTTCTGTTTTTATTTTGAGATGCCTCTGAGTAGTCAATTTGAGTAGGGGTCTCACCATCCCACACATCACAAACCACCCCTGTACTGGCTCCACTCTCCCCTGGCCCACTCCAGCTTTGGCCTCCACTCCAGCCCCACCACCTTTCCTCTTCCTCTTGGCTATAAACTCAAGGGTACCAGCCATACTCTCCAACTTCATCATTCACCTATTTGCTCTTATTTGCCAAATCCAGTTCAACAAATGGCCTTTCCTCTCTGCGGCCTCTCACAAGGCCCCACATGCCTGACCAGTGCTTCTCTGAATGTCTGTCCTGGGCTCCCTTCTCTGCTCCCTCTGAACAACTTCACTCAGCCACCTCAGAACTCCTATGTGTTCAGTTATTCATGTGATTTATTTACTTGCCCTTCATCTCTCCCCTGATGCCCAGTCTTCAAATATTCATTGCTCCTTGGACATCTCACACTAGACATCTTGTTGGATAAGCCTCACTTGCCACATCCACAGCCATCTTCTCTCCAACTTTCTCTCCTTTTCAGACTGTCCCTATTCTATTCCCCTCCTAGAATGGGGCTTTGGTACCATGATTGAAGAGGCCCAGCCTCTCCATATGGCACAGGGGAAGGCCAGGAACACAGCCCTGCCTTCAGGGAGCAGAGCACAGATAAAGTGACACACAAAACTGCATAATGGAGGGAAGTAGTCTCTGCCCTAAGGGAAGCATACACAGGGAGCTTGGAGATGGGAGTGGGAAATGCAGATCAAGGTAGATGAAAGTTTCAGTGTGTGCAGGGGATACTGGCCCAAAGCCAGACTCAGAGAGACTTAAAATACTAAAGTTATATAGCCTTCTAGTGGAGAGAAGGAGACACCCAATGTGACAGAGTCAGAGTTTTGGCAGCTGTGAAGGGGAAGTGTGGAGGAGGGGAAAGCAAGCAGAAAGGCGGAGAGGCCACGTGGCCAAAGAGTGGGACTGATGCATGACCTGTCAAGATGGTGGCCAACTGGCTTGGAGGGTGAGGGTGAAGAGGGTCCAGGATGGACTAGGGTGAGAACTCTCCACGGAAGAGGGGGAATGAGGAGGAGGTAGTTGGGGAGGAGGGTGCTTATGGAGCTCCCTGTTGGAAGGGGCCAACAGGCAGGGGGAGCTGTGGAAGCAAAGGAAACCTTTGGCTTGATATCACTTTGTGACTCTCGGAGCTGCCTCAGGGCTGCCTCCCTTTCCTTTTTTGTCTTTAAGAAAGAATGGATGTGTTTGAGGTGTTAGGATGGGGATTCCTTTCCCACATGTGCTGGACTAGAGGCCTCTGGGGCCAGCCCTCAAGTTCTACCACTTTTGTGGCTCAAGAGAGAGACCACAAAACTGGACCCAAGGGCCCTGAAAGGAATTTCTAAGGGGGCAGGTGTAGACAAAGCACTCCCAGTTCTGGCAAAGGCTGGCAAAGACAACTCCAAGAGATTTCCCCTTTCTTATGTGGCCATTGTATTTCCTGGAAAGAATTTGTGAGAAAGGTAGGAGGCAAACCCTTCTAGAGCCCCCATGGCCTTTTCTCTCCAGACTGTACCAGAAGCCTGCCCCCAATTAACCTTCTTACTTTCTCTCTGAACTTCACTCTCTCCTTTCCTACTGGAAAATGATACCGAGAATAACCAAAAAGAAAGGTCTTGGATGAATCCAGGTGCCCAGCCCACATATATGAGTACCCTTGGGTCCTGAAGAGATCAGCAGAAGGGCAAATGTCCCCCTGTTAAAACAAAACAAAAGCAGGGATGGGGAGGGGGAAGAGAACAGTCTGCTGGTACCAGGTTGGGGAGCTTGACTGATTCCTAGGCTGAGGAACAAAGAGTCACCAAGGACAAATGATGTCAGATCAGCCTTGTGACCTTTTCTGACCAGATGCTAAGCTAGTAGAGGAGAGGAACTCTGGTATAGACAAGTGTTGGCTATGATATCTCTTGTTATTCCAATACAGAAGGTGAACTAAGAATCAGGCACTAAAACAATCAGAGGGTGTTAGCCAGTTCTCCAGTGGAGTGTCCCAGGGATCTGCTTCACCCTCTCCTGAGAGACATTTTTCCTATCAATAATTTGGGTATAGGCAATATACTTACCCAATCTACTGATGACACAAAGCTGGGAGGAATGGCTAGCACACTGGATGCCAGAGTCAGAATCTAAAAGGATCTTGGCAGGCTACAGCAGTGGAGCAATCAGACAAAATTCACTCAGGAATAAGTATAAAGTCTTACACAAGCAAAAGGTCAACCTCAGCAGATGGGGAGGCCTAGTTAGAGAGCAGCAGTCTTGAAGAAGATCTGGGGATTTTTGTGGACCACAAGCTCAGTGAGTCAGCCAGGGAAATAAGCAAGCCTCCCTGTGGAAGAGGGGCCTAGCATGTTCCATTTGGAGCCCTTGGGCAGAATCAGAAGGAATAGGGGTCAGTTGCCAAGAGGAGGCTCTAAGATGAATGTCAAGAAAAGCTTCTGGGTAACAAAGCTTTCCCAAAGTGGAAGGGACAGCCTTGAGAGGCAATGACTCATGAAGCTGAGAGAGGAGGAGCCTGTGGCTGGGATGGACCAAATAGCTGTGAAGGCCCTTCCAGCATGCCTCAGTAGCCCAGCTGCCCACAAACAGGCTCAGGTCTCCCCTCCTCCATTAAAAGCACCCCACTCCATCGGATGCCAGGTGTCATCTGGTGCTACTTCTTCCATAGTCTACACCAGATACCCCACTTCCTCTCCATCTGAAGCTTCCCTCCTCCCAAGAGTTATCAACAATCTCTGAGGCTTCCCAGTCACCCTCTACTCTTGCTACCCTCTCCACTACAGGTTTTCATGAGGAGGCTCCCTCCTGGTTCTCTGCAAGTCTGTCTAGACCAGTTTGGGACTACTGGTCACAGGGACCCTCTTTGAGAATCACATCATCACCATGAAGATGATTCCTTCCCCAGATATCGATAGCCAGCCCTAGTCCTCCTCCCGAGCTCCAGCTCCACCATCACCAGTCACCTTTTGGGAATTTCAGAATGGACTCAGTGTGTCTAAACAAAACTCACTCTCTTCTCCCCAAACTTTCCTTTTTCTGCTGGAGGCACTGCCAGCTTCCCAGTCTCTGGGCTAGTAGCCTTGGTGTCATCCTTGACCACTTGCATATTCTCCCCACATGGTTAATTCATCACTATCTTGTCCTTTGTACCTTCTCATCCATGGCACTTTCCCCTTCTCTCTATTCATACTATGTTCCTGGGCCATTACATGACCTCTGGCCTCCATAAGGTCTCCAAAGTGGTCTTCCTAATGTGCACCTCTGGCTATGTTGGCCTTTTCTCAATACAACACTCTCTTTCCCACCTTTCCAGTCTTCTTCACTTGCTGTCCACCCCCACCACGCCCTGCATGAACCAGCTTCACTGCCCAATGTGCAATTCCTCATTTCCAAACTCTTGTTCTTTGCACTGGTTGTCCCTCCTGCTGAAATTCCCTCCCTTCTTATCTCTGACTCCAGCTCTCCTCAAATTCCCCAAATAATAAATGATTAAAGTAAGGGAAAAGGTAGTTTTCAAAGGAAAAAATGAAAGCTACCAATAGCCATATAGGAAAGCAGATGCTCCAAGTCACTAATACTTAGAGAAATGCAAATTAGAGCAACATTTGATTGGCAGAGGGCCAGAAGGGGTGATAATAAACTCTGGTGAAGCTGTTTGTGGGGGTCCTTCTAGAAGCTGTTGGAACCAACAATACAGGAGGGCACAAGTCCCACAGGTACAAATAGACTGATGGTGGCTCTTTTGGGTTGGCAAATGCCTAAAAGCTGAGAGGTGCCCAGAAATGGGTGAGTGGCTGAGCCAGTAGGCCCCAAACACTGGGAAAGTGAGAAGCCTGGGATGTCAGGGGCAGCAGCACCCTGGAAAGGAAGTAGAGTAGCAACAAGAGCACACACAACAACTATCATGGAGAGGACCAACAAGGACGCCCAGGGAGGCGGAGGCAGCCGCTTTCAGAGAGTTTACCAACTTTGCTTCAGAGGTTTGCTGTTCTCTTGTCCAATGGGGAAGAGAGAAAAAGAAATGCTTTTAATGGAATATACACATACATGCACATAAAGAGTATGCACAAATGGGATTCAAGATAAATTACTGTTTTAAAAAGATAGCATGTGCATTAAGAAAAACCTGGAAAGACTTACATGAACTGATGTAAAGTGAAGTGAACAGAACCAGGAGAACATTGTACACAGTAACAGAAACACTGTAACAATAATTAACTGAATGACTTAGCTCTTTTCAGCAATAAAATGAGCCAAGACAGTTCCAAAGGACTTATGATGAAGCCTACTATCTGCCTCCAGAGAGAACTGATATTGACTGAATACCGGCTGAAGTATGCTATTTTTCACTTTCTTTCATTCTTTTTCTTTTGTGTTTTCTTGTAGAAAATGACTAATATGGAAATGTTTCACATGATTGCACATCTATAACCTATATCAACCTGCTTACCATTTCAGGAAGAGGAGAAGGGAAGGAGGGAGAAATAGAATTTAGAACTCAAAACTTTAAAAAATTTATTTTAACATGCAATTGGAGGAAAAATAAAATATATATTTAAAAAAGACATCTTGAATACCTTTCTTCAGCCTCTTCCCCACCAACTTCCTTCCTCATCCTCTTTTCTCCCATCACAATGTCCAACTTCTCCCATTTACACTAAGGGTTCTCATCCAAAGGTATGGTGGCAAATGTTTAACAATCAGCTCTCTGGTAGCAGGATGTGCTTTTACAATTAATATCTGAACTATTTCCATCCTCTCCATAATTTTCTTAATTCTAGGGTAGGAGTGGGGAACTTGCAGCCTCGAGGACATAGGTTCCCATAATATTGCTGATACTGTGTATAACATTCTCCTAGTTCTGCTCACTTCAGTTTGCATCAGTTCATGTAAGTCTTGCCAGGTTTTTCTTAAGGTGCATGGTGTCTTTTTAAAAACAATAATTTATTCTGAATGCCATTTGTGAATATTCTGCAACAAACAAAACAAGAAATCAAGTCCCGATTTGTAGCACTGGCTGATTTCTGAGGGGCCAATACTCCCACCAACAATTTAATAATCAGCTCCCTAGGGTCAGTACAAATTAACTCCAGCACCCAACTGAATCTCCATCTTCTTTGGTTTCATGGAACCCCTGGACAGCCTAGTGAAGCTGACAGGCCCCTTTTCAGAAAAACAACTTTACTGAAATACAAATCAAGATCAGATTGATGCCATTTCTACCTTTACCTAGAGTTGTTTTCATGCTGTCTCCCCAATGTGAATGTGAGTTCTTGGGGTGGGGGTAGGGGTGGACATGTTTTTGTCTTCCTTCATATCCCTCGTATTCACTTAACATAGAGCCTGGCACATAGTATATCTTTAAGACATCCCTGGTGACCAGCTGCCATGTTTCTCCACATTCTATGGCACCTCAACGAAAACTGAGTGTGTCTGACAGCCCAGAAACAACCTCCTCTACAAATGATGAAGAGTGGCAATATTAAGGACATCCTTTTGTGGATCACACATAGTAAAAATTATAAGAAAACCTTCAGACCTAAATGGAGATAAGGAATAAAGGGGTCACAGGAAGGAAAGATAATGTTGTCAAACAACATAACAATGAGACAGTGTAGAGGACTTTGGGGATGCAGCCCAAACATTAAAACATACATTTCCAAACACTGTCACCAGTAAACAAGAGAAATAAAAGATCAGTGAAATGGATGCACAACTAAAAACATTCACAACAACAACAAATCAAAACTAACAAATAAGCTCAAAAAGAGAAATAATAAAGATCAAAGAAGGAAGAAAATTTAAAACAAGAAATTAATATCAAAGTAGGAGATCTTTTTTAAGAGACCAAGAGAAAAAAAGCCCCTTTATAAAGGGTTTATAAAAGACCTGATAAATAAAAGTCAAATTTACAAAACCAAAAATGAAAAAAGACACAACCCCAGAAACAACAAAATCATCAATACCATTTTGTTTATTGCACACAAACAAAAATAACTTTAAGAACAGAGAATTTAAACAACCTGTTCCCAGAAAAAGAAAATGAAGGGGGGGGCGGAGCCAAGATGGCAGAGTAGAAAGACTCACATATGCTAGCTCCGAACCCACAGCCCATGAATTTCCTCTAAAAAGAACTCCCAACAAATTCTGGAACACTGGAAGTCATGCAGCAACATAGTGAAGGAGATTTCCATTCCAGAGAGCCATGAAAAACCGACCCCAAAGGTCCATCGCACACTGGACGGGAGCAAAGCCCTGCCCTGTCCTGGCCACACGGCATGGAGAGAAGCAGATCTGAGCAGGCTTCAGGGATGGAATCTCCAGCAGCCGCGAAGGTTCCTCCACCCACAGAAACACAGGTCAGTGAGAGAGACGTCTGGGCTGGCCGAGAGGGGAGCGGGGTGTCTCCATAACTCTGGCCCCCTCAGGAGGCAGCAGCAGAGGCAGCGGGCAGCCGGAGGCTCCCAGAGCAGGCAGGAGCTAGGCAGGAGCTCCATTACAAAAGGTCTCTGCATAAACCCCCTGAGGGAAGTGAGCCCGGGAGGCGGCCCTGTCCCCACCTGAGCACCAGAACTTAAGACCACATTCAATAGCAGCCAGGCCTGCTGGGGAAAGCCCTGAGGCTGGGTAGCAGCATTTGAATCTCAGACCCCAAGCACTAGCTGAGCAGACCCAGGCGGGGGTGGAGAGGACTCTCAGAAGTCAAGTAACTGGCTGGGAAAATGCCCAGAAAAGGGAAAAAAATGAGACCATAGAAGGTTATTTTCTTGGGGAACAAATGATTCCAACCTTCCTCTCTGACGAGGAAGAAAACTGCTTACCATCAGGTAAAGACAAAAGAGTCAAGGCCTCTGTATCCCAAACATCTGAAATAGATATCCAATGGGCTCAGGCCATGAAAGAGCTCAAAAAGGATTTTGAAAATCAAGTTAGACAGG
>JAQQSK010000108.1:0-22335 GCA_028658325.1 Potorous gilbertii
TACAATCACTTCCTTAAAATTAAGATTTTATCTCCCCCACACCTTCCCCCCACTACCACCCTCCCTCCCCATGATAGCATACAATTCTGTATAGGTTCTACATATACTTTCCTGTTGAGCACATTTTCACTATAGTCATGCTATATGGAAGTCATTCTCAGAATATAGCAGATCATGTTTGTATGTGTGTGTGTGTGTGTTTTAGTGTATTATGTTTTGATTTGTTATATGATTTCCTCCATTTATTTTAGTAAGACTTGTATTTTTTAAAATTCTACTTTGACATTTATTGATATAATAACAATATTGACAATAATAAATAGCTACTGTTTTTATGCTGCCTATTTCATGTCAGGTAATGTGTTAAAAATGTTACGAATATTCCATCTTCATGACAACCAGGGGAGGTATTTATTATTAATATTATCTCTATTTCACAAAAGAGGAAACTGAGACAAACAGAGGTTAAGAGACTTGCTCCAGTTCACAAAGCTAGAAAATGTCTGAGTCTGGATTTCAACTCAAGTCTTCCTGACACTATACATTATGCTGTGTTCACTGTGTCACCTAGCTGCCCCTTAAAGTTTATAATTTAGGATTTGTTTGGTTTAGGTTGTTTGTATTTTTCATCAAATTGTTCTAACGTTGAACTATGCTTGAATATCCAATATAAATATTGTTTAATTATAGTGAATAATTTTTCTTTATGCCAGGGTTTATTTAAATTTTTAAAAAATTGTTATTCAACACTATAATCATTTAGTTCTCTTTCTGTTATCATTTCTTGGTATGGGTATTAGTACTATATTTATTTGAGTTTTGTAGATTGTTTTCTTCACTTTTTGTTATAGTTATGATTGGTGTCATAGAAGTAGTAATAATTCTTTAAAATTTTGATAGAATTAATCTGTAAATCTGTTTAGACCAGGATTTTTTGCCTTTCATGGTTCCCTTACAGCTAGTTTGATATTTTTCTGAAATTGGGTTTTGCGAAATTTTATTTCATGTTAAGTTAGATAGTTTATATTTTTATAAATAATCCACATCACTTTTAAATTCTTAATTTTTAGCTATATATAAAAATTTGGCTCTATGTTAGATTTTGATCATTCACAACATTTTCTTCATTTTTCACTTTATTTTCAGTCACCTTTTAATTATTTAATGGTTTTGCTAATTTGTTAGTCTTTTCAAGGAAACAGATTTTGGTTTTGATTACAAGTTGTTTAGTTATTTCTTTTTATTTTCCAACATATACTGCTTTTCTAATTTTCAATATTTTGTCTTTTGTCCTTTTGGGATTTTCATATTTTTGTACTTTTAAAATTCTATATTCAATTCATTAATCTTACCTTTTTCTCTTTTGTCAAAAGAAGTTCCTAGGGAACCATCAAACTTATTCTATTCACCTTATTATCTCTGTGGTTAGTATTTGTCCCATACACTATCCTGGGTATCATCATTAAGTTTATATTTGAGAAATCAGGTCTTTATGAGAGAAACTTACTGTAAAATTCTCTCTCTCTCTCTCTCTCTCTCTCTCTCTCTCCTTTAACCTTATCCATTCCCAAAGGTGTTTTGCTTCTGCCTTTAACGTTTCAAATCTCCCTTCACTTCTATCACCACCACTCCCTTCTCTTTCTCTTTCTCCTCCTACTTTCCAGTAAGGTAAGAAAGATTTTTGTACCTTAATGACTGTGTATGTTATTCCCTATTTGAGCTAATTCCAATGACAGTAAGGTTCAAATGCTCCTCCTCAACTCTCTCATCTTCTCTACTATAAAAGCTCTTTCATGTCTCTTTTACACATGATAACACCACTTTCTACCTCTCTCTTTTACTTTCTTCTCGTGCATCCCTCTTTATCATCCTTTAATTTTAGTTTTTTAGATATTATCCCATCATAGCCAACTCACACCTGTGCGCCCAACTATGTATACTCCCATCTACCCTAATAATGAGAAAGTTCTTGTAACAGTAAGCACCCCAACATACATAGGGGAGCCTACTGCAATAGGTTCTTAGGTCTGCATTCATAAAAGGAAAGGCAATGTTTGAGGGATTAACAATCACTTTAATCAAGCACAGGTATCAGAGAAAATCAAAGTCAAAATTTCAGAGAAATAAAAAAAAAATCAACAAACAGCGCTTCCAAACTGCCTGACCACTAATATACATACATCTTTACCAGAAGGGAAAGTATCAGCATCTGGGTTTTCAAAAAAGCTGGGGATGGTGTTGCTTAGTGGCTTCCCAGAGTCTCATCTGGCTCACAGACCTTCTTCCAAAAACTAGGCCCCCAAAGTAAAACCTCACCCTCAGCATATTTATACACTTTTTAGAGCCAGAGGACATAACCCTATGATTCAGTGCCTCAAGAGAAAAAGCAAATGGTACTTGGGACCCTCCTATAAAACAACTCATCTAATCAAACTTCCCACAATGGGCAGTTCATCAATGGATGGGAAACATCCTCCCCAATCACATTGTTCAATCAGAGGCACTTTTAGTAAAACAAAAACAGCAAAAGATCCTAATTTGATTGCCATTACAGTTCTAAGAATAAAGTTTCCATATATGAATGTAAACAGTTTAACCTTATTGAATTCCTTATGATTTCTTTTCTGTTTACCTTTTTATGTTTTCTCTTGAGTCTTGTATTTGAAAGTCAATTTTCCATTTTGCTCTTCTTTTCATCATGAATGCTTGAAAGTCTTCTATTTAAATATCCATATTTTTTCCTTTGAAGAATTATACACAGTTTTCTTGGCAGGTGATTCTTGGTTGCAATTCTAGCTCCTTTGCACTCCAGAATATCATATTCCAAGCCCTCCAATCCTTTAAGTTGGAAGCTTCTAAATCTTATGTTATCCTGACTATGACTCCATGATATTTGACTTGTTTCTTTCTGACTGGTTGCAACATTTTCTCCTTAACCTGGGAGCTATAGAATTTGGCTATAACAATCCTGGGAGTTTTCACTTTGTCATCTCTTTCAGGAGACGATTGGTGGATTCTTTCAATTTATATTTGCCCTATGATTCTAGGACATCATTACAGTTTTCCTGGATAATTTCTTGAAAGGTGATATATAGGCTCTTTTTTTGATCATGGCTTTCATGTAGTCCAATAATTCTTAAGTTATCTCTCATGAGTAAATTTTCCAGGTCAGTTGTTTTTGTAGTGAGATACTTCACATTTTCTTCTATTTTTTTCATTATTTTGATTTTGATTAATTGTTTTATGAGATCTTATGGAATCATTAGCTTCCACTTGTCCAGTTCTAATTTTTGAGAAATTATCTTCTTTGGTGAATTTTTGTGCTTTCTTTTTCATTTGGCCAATTTTACTTTTTAAGGAGTTCATTGGATTTTTGTGTCTCTTTTATTATTTGGCCAATTCTGTTTTTAAGGTATTTTTTCTTTCTTCTTTTTTGTGTCTACTCTTTTCATGATTTTCTTGCACCATTCTTGTTTCTTTTCCCACTTTTTCCTCTGCCTCTCTGATTTTCAAAATCCTTTTTGAGCTCTTTCAGGAATTCTGTGGAGATCTGAGACCTAATGAACAGTTTTTCTTTGAAGCTTTGAATAGCTGTTTTGACTTTGTCATCTTCTTCTGATTTGTCACCATAGTAACTTTCTATGGTTAGATTGTTTCATTGTTGTTTGCTTATTTCCCCATCATATTTTTTTTAACTTTATGTTAAAGTTGGGCCTTACCCTTGGGGTGAAGGGGGCACTCTTCCAAGCTTCAGGTTTTTCATGGTGTTTTTTTCAGAATTTTTTCTGGTGGTACATAAGTCTTCAGTTCTTCCAAAGTGTTATGATCTAAAGATCACTTTAGATCACTACTACTTGTGGTCACTACTTTTCTGATCTGTGCTCTGGTCTGTGAGTGACCACAATCATCTTTTCCCACCCTGGAATTGAGACCAGGGCCATCCTATTCTAGATTGTGAATGCTCTTCCTTGCCCTGAAGCTCAGGGCAATACAACAGAGTACTGGGCCCAGAGCCAGCAAAAGAGCCCCTGTAATCTCCTTCTGACCTCTTTACTGTCTGTGAGATGAGAGTTCCAGAAGCAACTGCTACTGATTCAGGTTCCCTCAAGGCCTGGTTACTGGCTTACCAGGACACAGCCTGCACTAAATTGTGCTCAACTCTAACCCAAGTGAGACAGACTTTTCCTACCAGCCTTCTAAGTTTTGTTGAGCTGGAAAATTCTTCCATCCCATCCTTTTGTTGGTTCTACTACTCCAGAATTTATTTTAAGAAATTATTTTAAAATTGTATTTAGAGGAATTTGGGAAATCTCACTTTAGTCCCTCTTGACTCAGGTGAGCCTTGACTCTGCCATCTTGACTCTACCTTCCACCATGTAGCTCTTAATTCTAAAATTCCCCAATGGTTTGTTCAGATCCATATTTTTTCTTCATTTTCTTAGATTTGCCCTATTCTAAGAGAGGAAAAGTAAGCCTCCTACAATTTTACATGCTATTTTACATGTCTTTTTCAATTATGTTAACTGTTTATTTGTGGATTTAGATGCTCTGGAATTTTGTGCATATATATATTTAGTATTGATATTGGTTTGTCTCTGATTCCTTACAGAGTAGTTTTTTATTTATTGTTATTGATAGGAACTGCCTATTATCACTCTACCAGTGTATTCTGAATTTTATTTTGTTTCATGTACTTTATCCTTTTTTGTCCTTTATTTTTTCTATCTCATAAAATTAAAGCTTCTAGAGAACTAGATTTGAGTTCCCTTTTATAATCCATTTATCTTTTATTGTCTTTGCAGATCAGGTACCACTGTCAGTTTTTTTCCTGAGATTCATATTTAGAGGCATCAATTTAGGTGGAAGCAGTAGCATATGTTATAAAATAACTTATGTCCCAAATTAATCCTACTTCTTGACCTGCTCCTTCCACTGGCATCATTCTAGGTATTCATACCTATAAGAGTTTAACCCTTCTTCTGAGGATGGATACTATCCATGGAATCAGTTCTCTCAGAGAAGTGATCCTCCAATGTACAAACTACTTTTCTTACTTAAGACACCATGAAGTCTCCATTGCCAAACATGATATGCAATTCCTCTCCCATGGAAATGTTCTTCAGATTGATCTCATCCTCCCTCATTTACAGTCTTATTATCTATTTTCTGCCACCACTCTAATTCTCCTGTACTCCCAACTCTTATTGAGAAATTGATGATCACTATCTCTGTGTGGTTCACCCAGGGACTAGGTACATCACATGTTCTTCTTTACCACCTCAAGTTCTTCATATATCTTTATCCCTATTTTTCCACATTAATGATCCTTCTTTGCTCCTTCATTCAATCCATATTTCAGTATTTCTGTATTTTTTTAAAACATAAAAGAAATGATTATTTTATTACTAATTCTTTTCCTGTAATTATTTACATTTATTGTACTTCTATTTGAGGTATCTGAAGTGTACACAACTTTTTTATAGCAATCATTTAAATGTCTCTCTTTAGTTGAATATCCCTTTTTTCATTGATGGCTCAGTTTTACGAGGTATGCAACTTTGGATTTAGTTTGAGCTCTTTAGCTTTTCTTTTTAAAATCAAACAAATTAATATTACAAATATTTATCATCTCTGCCCCCACCTAATTAATTTTTAAATAAAACTCTCATAACAAATATTCAAAGTCTTGCAAAATAAATTTCCATATTTTCCACATCCAAAAAATGTGTTGCCTTTTGCATTTGAAGTACATCATCTCTCTTGGAGGAATCAGGTAGCAGATTTCTCCTCTAGTCCTCCAAATAAATGATTTTCTTTACATTGCTTAGGGTTCTAAAATATCTCAATTTGTTTCTCTTTTTAATGTTGTTGTCAATGTATATATTGTTATCTTATCTCTGTCCATTTCATTCTCAATCATTTCTTAAACGTCTTCCAAAATTCTTCTAAAACTTTTCATATTTATCATTTTGTGTAGCATAATAGTATTTCATTATATTCATATACCATAATTTGCTTAGGTGTTCTCCAATAGATGGACACCCCACTTAGTTTCCAATTTTAGGCTACTAAAAAAAGAGATACTATAAATAATATAGGTCCTTCTCTCTCTTTGATCTCCTTATGATTTCCTCACTCCTGTTTACCTTTTTATGCTTCTCTTGAGTATTTTGTTTGAATGATAAATTTTCTATTCAGCCTTGGTCTTTTCATCAGGAATGCTTGGAGAGTCTTCTATTTCATTAAATATCCATTCTCCACCCCCTCCAAAGGATTGTACTCAGTTTACTGGGAGGATTATTCTTTAATTCAACTGTTTGCAGTACAGTCTCTCAGATACCAGTCTCTCAAATAGTTCCTTTGCCTTTCAGAATATCATATTCCAAGCTCTCTGCTCCTTTAATGTGGAATTTGCTAAATCTTGTATGATCCTGGCTATTGCTAGTGTTATTCAATAGTTTGTGTTGAATTCTTCATGATCCTATGGATCATAGCATGCCAATACTGTCCATGGGGTTTTCTTGAAAATGATACGGGAGTGGTTTGCCATTTTCTTCTCCAACGGATAAAGGCAAGCAGAGGTTGAGATTTTTCCTGGATCACATAGCTAGTAAAGTATTTGAGGCTAGATTTGAACTCAATTCTTCCTGACTCTAGGCCTAGCACTCTATGTAGCCACTATGGTTCAATGGATAGAGTGTTCAGCAAAAATGCTCACTGTACTCCACCATCTTGGTTCTATACTTATTTCTCTTTTGAACCATCCTGGAATTTTTTCTCAGTGTTCCACGCAGTCTGAGTCCATAGGATTCTGTCAACAGAGTCTGTCCTGACTTCACTCTACCCAGATCCTATTGTTTAGACTATAATTACTTAAACTGGTCAACATATTCAGGCACTTTGGAATGCTCAGCTTTCTTGAATCTAACTAATTCAATGTTTCTTATTTCTAGGCCAGACTTCTTCATATCCCCCTGTCATCAGATATTTAAACACTACCTCCATCTAGCATGAAGCATTGCTTTACGTAGTTTAATGTCTCCTGGAGAGCATTCAATTTACTGCATAATTTTAAAAGCTCTATCCAGATGCCCTGGGATTCATATCAGGAGCATGTCATAGAACACACTCTGAAACCTTTGACACAATTCCACATTACCCAGATGTGAATAGCTGTAACAACTAGAAGCTTGAATACGTAGAGTTCTCCTGCTATAGATCTAATAGTAACATGGATGCTCCAGATTTTTTCTGCTGAATTCTTCTTTTCTAGTCACTAATAAAAAACATAGAAGGAGAGTAGCTGAGGAAACTGTGTGTCAAAATCTGGCACCATGACCTGGGAAACCACTGCTAAATCTCCTTCAAAATTTACTTTCTAACACATGAATAAATTGAACAAGAAGTTATCTGGGAAAATTCTATACTATACTCTGTTTATTAAAGTATACAAGACTTTGTCCTGCGTACTATTTGAGACAGTCTTTAATCCAACTGTTTGTAGTCCAGTCTCTCAGATATCAGTAACTGAGGCTAGGATGAAACTTGTAAAGGTAATATTTAGCATGGTCTTATCTTTTTCAGAATAAAACATTATCAGCCAACCATGAAAAGAGCAAAATAATTACTAGATTTTTCTCATTTATTCTATCCATGAAGGAGGGTAGGTCAACTAGATTATGAAATTTCTTTTCTTTTGCTTACCATTTCTGGCTATCCACAGGAATTTTTTACCTGCCACGAGTCACATTTTAGGTCAGGGATTATCTCTTGCCTCACTATGGAGTCCAAAACCTTGGAATAAGCCAAAGCTAGTTGCTTTTTGGAGAGAATCCCTGGCAACAACTCCAGTACTCTTGGAGTTGATGACCAATAGATGAACTCAATCCCTGGCCTGCTTTGTTCAGAGGTCATGGACTTTGAGGGAGACAGTGAAGAGCCAAGGTGAAAAGCAAAACATCTAATCAATAGTCTATTACATTACTTCATGCTTAAGTAGTTTTTAAAAGTCATTTCCCCAAAATCATAAAATATTTACTATATGCATTTTTCTATATTATATTACATATAAAAATATTTACTATATTTAATAAAAGTAGTACTTCAACTTGTTTAGTTTGTCCTAACCTAAATAGTATGTATAACAAGTACACAGTGGCTCCTGTAGGCTCAGCCAACCTCATTTCTATATAGAAAAAAGTCTACTCAGCTGGGCAAGAATGGTGTGGGTGGGATTTTTTTATGCTCTTAGGTCACCAGGCAATTGCATCAAGGAAAACAGGGGTCAATCAAGCCTGGTGCACTTTGAAAAACTGCATCAATTTTTCTCATAACAAGAATCATAGTAATAAATGCTATTTTTTATATGATGCTATATTATTTAAAAAACACTTTATCTCATTTGATCCACAAAACAGTCCTGAAAGGTATCTTGAGGATTTTAAGATAATGTAACATATTTATACAGATGTCTCAAAACTTCAGTTTTAAGATTTAATAGCTTCATCTTTGCAAATTATGAAAAAATGGAAGGGATTATAGGAGCAAATAACAACCTATACCCTGCCATCCCTTTGTGAAATATGAATCAATTTATGAAAGCCTTCAAAATTATTCATTTTTATAATTTTGATGTTACATTATAAGTTGTTCTTCCAGTTCTGTTGACCTCACATATTAGTTCAACACACATCGGGGAGAACAGTTTATACAATAAAAGCACTGGGAAAAAAACAACTTTGAAAGCTGTAAGAACTATGACCAATACAGTAAAACCATTTAAAATTCCAGAGAATGGATAATGCTATTCATTACAGTGTGGTGATAGGTTTAAAATGCAGAATGAGATATGACAAAGTGGAATTAATTCTGCTTTGTAATTGATTCTATATTTCACATTGTAATTAGTTTTATATCTTCTTAGGTGCTATTTCTCTGTTCTTTAGTTAAGTTCAGGAATTTAGCTTTCCTCTCTGAGCTAATTTAATTGAAATGAAGGGATTATCATCTTTTATACCATTAGCTCTTGGGTAAATACAAAGACCTTTGATTTCATCTTTAAGTTCTGAAAGCTAGTTCTAAGAGTTCTCTCTGAACTGTCTTTGCATGTGCACATTAAGGAAAGCTGTTTTATCACTAACAAATTTTCTGGGTGACAGGGAGTCTGCTAACTCTGATGTTCTAGCAAAGATTATAGGGTGCAGCTGGATCCCATAAATCAATCAACATTCCTTAATGACAGAAGGAAGTAGTTACTAGCCCCATGTGGGTACTAGTCTGCATTCCTTAGGAAATTGAATCATGATGTTTCTGCCCTGATGATGATGTCAGCCCTATCCCTAATCATGTTCTCCCTGATCCTGTTCTTGGCTCTGTATTATAAAAAGAGCCTCCCTCTGCACATTTTTGTCTCTTCTATAGCTGAGGTAGCCATTGACTCTATTAATAAATTCATGCATTATTAATGAACTGATAGTGCTCAGAATTTTGAACCTCAGGCTACTTCTATTAATTTTATCATCTATAGACATAAAATACTATATTATATATCATATTACATATTTGTATGTAGCCACCGAGAGAATTTGTTTTACTTAAGTTTGAATATTTGATTAAGAAAATTCGTTTTTCTCCTCTTTTCACCCTCCCCCTCCAGGAGAGAAAAATAGATTTCTGTTCATTTTATTGAATGTAGGAGGATGCTACAAATGTGAAATGTTGTATACACTTTCAGTTGAAATTACCGTAGTATTATTTTTACTTAATTGCTTTACTTTGTGACAGGAGACTTCTAACAATGTGAGAGTAATCTGTAAAGTTTGTGATGTAAAAATAAAGCATATCAATAAAACTTTCAAAAACAAATCAAGGGGAAAAAGAATATATTTTGGGAAAGATTTTTTCTCAAGTTTATGGTGAGGATTCACTTGATATACATGTAGATTATTCTCTGAAAAAATTCAACAGTTTTATAAAAAAACTGTTGTGCTGACTGGAATGTACATTTAGAAGGCCAGTTCATCTAGTAAGTATATCAGTGCATTTATTTGGATCAAACACTTGAGATGTACAATAAATTGGATATAGAATTGAAAAGGAGGAGAAAGTGTTGTATTGTTTTTAGAAAATTGTATAGTAAGTTAACAATCCCTAATTATTCCCTAGTGCAAAGATCTAACCTTTCATTAGAGATGTTTTCACAAATATACTTTACTCAAGAAGTGGTGGATTGGAAGTAGGAGGTGGATCCATCATTTAATGACAATGAAGGATTGATTGGTTCCTTGGTAGAAGATGTGTGGAACAACATGAATAAGAATCATAGAGAATAGGAATTCATCATTTTGTATCTTCACCAATGATGGGACTACTCTCACAGCTGGAAGGCATAGTGGATAGAGCTCTAGACTTTGAGTCAGGAAGACCTGAGTTCAAATCATTCCTTAGACACTTACTAGCTGTGTGACCCTGGACAAATGTTTAACGTTTAAAGTTGCCTTCCTTGTAACAAAATTATGACAAAATATTTTGTTTTGTCAAACAATTTTGTTTTGTCAAATTTTGTTTGACATGAATATTTTTTGAACTTTTTGAATATGAGTGAACATGCCCATTTTGCAGATGAAGAATTGAGACCACACAAGGGGTAAGAGAGTTGTTCATAGTCAAAGAGCTAATTAAATGAAAGATCAAGATTGGAACCTAGATCTAACTCCAAATAAGTTTTCTAGTAAGTCAGTCACATCTCATTTAATAAAAACTAACCAAAGGAGATTTATATTATTCCCTAAGACTTCTATAAACTGAAAAAATCCTGACACATAAATCCTTAACTTGTCCTTCTAGTCTTTGTAAAATTCCATTGTACTCATCTTGTTTATGTATTCACATTCTATATAAGGTTGCTGAAACTGATACGCAGAGCTCATTGATTATCCAGAGCTCAGTTTTCAGCCTGTGCTCCTAGCATAGTAAGATGAGTTCCTGTCTCTGCATTTTTGATTGATAATTGGCAGCTGTATCTAGTGACTAGGTTCTAGTCAGAGGACTCTCAGACTACTTTGTCACATTGCACTGGGAGGTAGCCTGGCAGGGTTCCCATAAAGTAGATTGAACTTACTCTGAAATATTAGAAACTTAACTGAATCAATACATCTTATTCCTCGAACTAGTGAAATCTGGATCAACAGATTGCCATGTGACTTCCTAGGTATGTTTAACTTGATATAACTTGATGCTAAGTTTTCTTTATGAAAAATTATCTCACTATAGAAGAGAAAGTAAACCTTTTTGGATAAAGAAATGAAACAAATTCAGAGACCCAAATTTTCACCTTTCTATTCCTGTACCTTTTTTTCTACCTTCTTGGACAGGTCATTTAATCTTTTTATCACTTCCTCTTCCAAGGAATAAAGACAATACTTGGCATAGTTAACTGAAGCAGGCACCATTAGGATTAACAAAATAATGTTTGTTAAGCTATTCATGTCCTCTTACATGAAGTGATGATAAATCACCTGAAAGATACTGAGTTTTTTTTTTAAATAATCACTTTTTATTTTGCAGCAATGGGAGCATTCTGGTCACATTTGACCTTTTCTTTACCAAATGGGTATCAGATGAAAGTGTTAAGGATGAACTGATTCAAGGAATTGAAGTAAATAACCAGGGGATGACTTTCCACATTGATTTGAGCACCATAAATGTCACAGGTACCTTTAAAATCATTTGACTTATGAAATACGGTTTTGAGTCCTAAGCCTACTTCTCTTTTCTCTCTAGACTCTTTTGTTGTGATTTCATCAATTCATGGATCTCTAGGCAGATGATTCTGAGGTCTGTTCATCCACCACCAGCTTTCCTGGACTCCAGTCCTGCCTATTGAACAGTTCAAACTCAATATGTCAAAAATTGAATTTATTAATTTTCCTCCGCAGACTCACTGATCTTATAACCTCCTTTTATGATTAAGGGTAGCTAATGTAATGGAGAGAATGCTGGACCTTGAGTCAGGAAGATCCAAGTTCAGATTCTGCTTTTATCGCTAGCAGGATGATCCTGGACAAGGGTTTCTCAGCCTCAGTTTCCTCATCTGTAAAATGGGGACATTAGCATTCACTTTACGGAATTGTTGTGAGGACCAAATGAGATAATATATGTAGATATCTTTATAAACAAACTGTTACATAAATGCTAGATATTTTCTCATTATTACAAATATCAATCACATGTAACCATTCTTGTTCCATCCACCCCTTAGTGCCTTCTCATCTCAGGCTACTTTCTATGTATGTAAGCACACATATTTTTCAGAACATAGATATGCATATTGCCAGTACATGTATATATATATATATATGTGTGTGTTAGTGTGTGTATAAACATATTTTTGTCCCATTAGAATGTAAGCAACTTGAGTGTGGGAACCTTCTTTGCTTTTTCTTTATATTGCTGGTGCTTAGCATATACCACTAAAATCACGTGATGATATTTATACCTTGTGGGAGAAACACACCCAACAGCAAAGGTCTGAGAATTGTGGGTCAAAAACAGGAGGCCAAACTGAAGGCAAAGAGATTTTTTTTTTTAGCATGTTAAGGCTTCTGGTCTTGAAAACAAATTCAGATTTCTGGAGTGCAGATTTAGCTTTATCTTTCACACCTGCTTGGAGTTCTCACCCAATTCACAGTGGTGGTAATTTAGAATTTCAAGGTGCAGTATTTCACAGGAGAGGAAAGGGTACAGAAAGAAAAGGATGAGTCAAGGGAGAAAAGGGGAATATTTGCAATGCAAGTGACCAGGATTTATTGATAGAACAGAACATTCCCTGTTCCTAGACAGGAGACAAGGGACAGAGACAAAATACTTATAAAATTTTGAAAAAAATTCCTTTTAGACAAACTTGAAGGGAGAGTCTCTTATCTAAGGACAGTAAGTCATTGTTACAATATGGATGAACCCATCTGCTTTACCCTGTACACCCTTGTGTTAGGTTGGGTCCTTTTTTTAAGCCACCAGATACTTGGGGGATTTCTACATTGTTGGCCCATCACGATGCAGTGAAATGATTGTGGTTCCCATTTTTCCCCACACACTTGCAAAATGAGAGTACTCTTGGGACAAACACTCCAATTCCAACTGAGGAGTTGGAATTGGAGTGTTCCAACTGTTGCTAGTTCATTATCTTACTAATTGTCTCACCAGGTTCTAAAGCTATTTAATGAATGTGAATATAAAATGTCTCCAAAAGTACTCAAAATACAAAATCCAGATTGATGATATTGTGATGAAATCACAGATTGATGATGTGATGAAGTCCCTGGAAGGATCATATGCCTATGTGGAGCACTTCCCAGGGCTTTCCAGAACTGATGAATTGAGTTTTCCATATTCAGTGAGAAAGAGGAGGGTTTTTCAGAATTGCTGAGTAAGTTGACTCTCCTAGACTTAATGTAATTTCCAGGAGGACCATTGTTTATGAAGGGGTTATTGAGAATTATTACACAAATTCTTTTGCAACATAACACTTGTGTGTTATGTCAAAATGAATTACCAATTAATTTATGGAATTATGAAATGGGAGAGACATGCCTGGTTCTTTGGGTACTTGCCAGGAAGGACTACGATGGCAGAGGGAAGTAGACTTCAGTTGTACTCTTTAATAAGGCCAAGAGGGTACTGGGGCAAATCAGCAGAGAAAGTACAGAGACAAATGGCAAAAAGAAAAAAAAAGATGAGGTGGGTACAGAGGTGGGCAACATGGAGAAAGGGATAGGCTGGTACAGGAAGGTAGGACAGCATGAGGAAGAGATTTAGGAGGGGGAATATTAGAAAGAGCAACTAACTGAACCATGGATTTCAATTGGGAGCACCTGGTAGCATCCACCAGAGGGTGGTGGAGGAGAGCTGGAGGATGGGGTGGCAGAAGTTTGAGATCTCATTTTTATAGGGTTTTAATGAAGGATAGGTCAACTTTTATTCATGTAACCTTTGGGATTAATTCATTGACATGTCCAAATTATCTTAAAGTTCTCAAAGTTAACTTGTCTCCATCACCTCAAAATTACCAGCATCATTTGATGTTCTGTTGGTTTTATTGCAGATGACTAGAGTTTATCTGAAATTTACTTATCATAAAACAAAAAGACCCTGATATAGCAAGGCTTCCTGATTTAGCATATATTTTCAGGATGTAATTTTTGGTTAATATGTGACACAGTTTGTAAATTATTTTCTTTTGATCTTTGGGGCAGTCTGTATATGACATCTAGATTCCCCTTTCCAATCTTCCAGTTGTCACTTTATACCGGCTACTTGCAAACTTAGAGGGAAACCAGAATAAGATACAATTTCCCTACAAAGTAAAAACCATTGAAGACTCTGAGAATAGAAACATTTATCATCCTAATGTGTGTTAAAAATCGGTATAAAGATTAACCCAAATGCACATAGTTCCATGACATTCAAAACAGCTTAAAAATAGAGCTTTTAAATCAAAGTAGATTTCTTGACTAGGAAGGTAACAGTTAAAAAGACCATAGAAATTTAGCAAGAGTCTATATGTCTCAAAATAGATCGTTGTAAGGAAAATAATAAAACAAATGAAAAAACAGTTTTCAGATAATTTAAACTATGTAATAAAATAACTGTCTCCAAGTTTTATAAGCTGTAAGCATGAAGTTGTTAGGTAAGAAGCTATATGGTTTATCATGATCATCAAGAAAGGAGTAGAAAGTATTCCATTAGTTAAAAAATTTTCCGAGTTTTTTTAAGCTGCATGACTAGGTTTGTAAAGGAGATTCCAAAGATTAATTTTAGCTTTATTTTATTTTAGTATTTTCTATCACAATCTAACACTATCAATCAGTGTTAAGCCCAAAGCAAAAAAAATCATTTAAAAATTGTAGAAAGAATGAATTTGTTCATTCCTATATCACATCACTTGTATTCTTTTTTAAAAAGTTAGGAAAATATAATTTTTAACTTCATGGATAATATGGTCTTTTGCTTAGAAATATTTCTCTCCAAAGTTACCAAATAACTGTTAATGGCCAAATCATATAGCCTTTTTTCATTCTTTATCCTTCTTGATATTTATGCAGCATTTGATGCTGTGGACCAGAAAGAGCTAGGTGATATAGAGGACAGAATGCAGAACTTGAAGTCAGGAAGACCTGAGTTGGAAACTTGCCTCAGACACAACACTGGCTGTGTGACTCTGAGCAAGTCCCTTCGCCTCTCCTAACCTCAGTTTACTCAATTATAAAATTGGGAAAATAAAAGCATCTGCTTTGTAGAGTTGTTGCTAGTATCAAATAAGGAATTATATTCAAGGTGTTCTGAAAAGTTTTTATGCCATTAAAGATATGAAAGCTTAGAACTAAAAATTGCACTAAAACTTTTGGAACACCATGTATAAAGAAAACTTAAAGTTCTAGATCAGAGATAGGGAACCGGTGGCCTTGAGGCCCCATCTGATGCCTCTAGGTCCTCAAGTGTGGCCCATTGACTGAATCCAAACTTCATAGAACAACCTGTAGCCTTGAGGTCACAGGTTCCCCACCCTGATCTAGATAAATATTGGCTCTTCTCTCTCATCACTGTCTTCTCTGTGCTCTCTTCTCTCTAGGCTTTTTGATAATACTACTCTCTCTCTTGGTTCTCCCAACTATTCCTTCTCAGTCTCCTTTGGTAGACCATTACACATATCCCACCTTCTCCCGGTGAGGTTCCACCCAAGGCTCTGTTATGGATCTTCTCTCTCTGTTCTCTCTCAATGCACTTAATTAGCATCTGTACACAGATAATAGATACAGAACTATATGTACAACCCTAGTCTTTCTCCTGAGATTCAGTCCTATATCTCCAACTGTTCACTGGACATTTTGAACTGATTATTTCAAGCATCTCAAACTCTATATGCCCAAAGCAGAACTCATTATCTGTTCCTCTTCACACACTTCTTTTCCAAGCATGTCTCTTTCTGTTGAAGGCTCCACTCTCCTTCAGGTTACCTGCTTTCACAACTTCACTACTGAGGACTTTGTTTTTGGAGGTCTCTATCCAAAAAGATCAGACAGTAGAGCTTTTAGTAGGTGTGAAGAGGTAAACAGTTTAAGCAACCATTAACCCTAAGTTCCAAAGTGATACCACTTTTGAAAAGTAGTTGCTGGCCTATTTTACAGGGCCCCCATATTCTCATCCTTCACCCAGAGTTACCCATTATGTATGATTGGTTCACATGTAATGAGAAACACCAAATGAAGGATGATGGTAGAAGAGGGTTAGGGCACAGGGAATGGTTCATCATGATTCATCTTGCATCAGCTAACATGTAGCCAACATGAAAGGTGATTGAAGAAGATGGGTAGCACACAAGAACCATCCGTTGCTAAATGGAAAAGTCTATTTAAGATCTGATTTTTGGATGTTAGTGTTTTTTGTGGACAGATTGTGACTGCTGGAGGCTGACAGCTCTAATCTCAGACCCGGTGCTTTGCTTTGCCTCCTCTACTAATTCAATGGCCTGTGAGGACTTAGCTCTTGATGGACAACATCAGCAGTTCATTGATGGCTCTGCCCACTTTGAGAGACACATATATGCAACTGAACCTCAGTGGCTATTAATTCAGTAACCTGGAATACACCAAATGATAATGGTTCTCTGGCCAGTTCACCCAATGGATCAAGCCGAGCACTGTATACCTAGTATGTGAGAGAAACTTGAAGAATAGGATAGTTAAGATTTTTTTATTCATATTGATTTCTGAGAGATGGCCATGTGACTAAGATCTGGAGAGAACAGGAATGAATAATGAATGCCTCTATTCTTTAAGGTTAGGAGAAGTAGAGCAATCTTGTTGATACCTCCCACCACATACAGTCTGTATGGCATATTAGTGCCCATAAGATACATTATATACTCTCTGTTGACCTGAATCGGGTTAATTCCTTCACAAGAACTGCAAAAATTGGGAACCACCTCCATCATTTCTCTGAACATGGACACGGGTGAAGAGGTAGTACAGAACGTAATGCTATGTTTCAGTGGGTGTGAAACTGTATAATTCCCAACTGAAAACTAAGTTGCTATTTCTGCCAAATGATGTTCCTCATGTCATTTGGATCAAACACCTTTGATTCCACATGAGTCAACTTGCTCCTGAATGACAAATTGATTATAATGGCCTACTTTCTCAGTCTTATGCAAAGAGTTCTGATTTTGTTACAATTGATGCTTATTCAGGCTATGGTCTTGCATTGCTACTTACTTAATACCATGGCAAGTACCATAACATTCAGTGGTTTTCCTATATCCTATGCCGTCTTCAGGCAGCAGGCATTAACACTGAAATGGACTTTTAAAACACCTTTATCATAATGCCTCTGTTTATTTGGGCTAGATGTTCCATCTTCCTGATACCTGTGATAAGTCAGCACTACCCTAGAAAGGATGAAGGCTTTCAATTTTATCAGTTTCTTGGAGCTGACTTGTAAAAAGACAGAAGTGATTAAGATAGATTACACTTAGCAACACTCCCACTTGATCTCCTCTAGCCTGTTCCATCCCCAATAGTAAGCTGACTAGGTCTTGAGACTTCTCTCTCCTCAGAAAGTTCTATATATAGCAGCTTGTTATTAACGATCCCTCAGATATGGCAAGGATCTTGACTAGCATCCTCTGAATTTGTAAATAAATGTCAGCATGATATTTTATTTGTTCTCAAGTTTAATTTTGTTATCTTGGCTATAAAAATGATACATGGTTATCTTTTGATATTCTGTTTTTCATTAATATAATCATAATCTTTTTCATCAATTGATTAACTGGATCCTCAACCCCAGTTCATTATTTCCTTTTCTGTTGTCAATTATTCATTTCTTGATATAATAAATACCTTATTTTCCTCTGAATAGAGAAATATTAAAATATTGTATTTTTATATAATCACTAACAAATAAAGTCAATAACAAACAGAAATTAGTAACTATTTACAATAATTTGTCTACGAGAAAGTTCATTAAGAGAGTCATTTGAATCCCTTACTATGGAGCCAGTTGGCTTTTTTCTCTTGTGAAAACTCAATCTTTTGCCATTTGGCTTTTTCCCTTCACAGTTATCAAGGAGTCTCTTCTCGAAAATCCTTTTGTAAGATAATGTTAAAAACAGTTTTCTCAGAAAATAAAAATATCTAACTTTTATGTAGTACTTTGAAATTTTCAAAACATTTTATATTATTTCACTCTCAAAATGACCTTGTAAGGTAGATGCCATATTATTCCTCTTACAAAAGGAAAAATGAGACAGAAAGAGGTTAAGTGACTTGCTCAGGGTCACACAGCTAGTATTTGAGGCAGGATTTGAACGTCTGTCTTCCTGACTCCACTACGACCCTTCTATTCACTATTCTACATAACTGCCTAGAACACTTCTCCATCTTTTTTTCTCTCTCCCAAGGGTAGCATTGGCTTCTCAACTATGACAGAAATAATCGATTCAACTTCCTTCAATTAAACTGCAGCCCCTTGAGGACTACCCTTTTGCATTTCTTTTTATCCCCAGACTTAGTATAATGCCTGTCACTCTGAATAGTCTCTCTACTGTTTCTTTATCTTATCCTCTTAGGTCAAAAGTAAAACATACACTGTTTCTCTGACTCCATACAGAGAAACACCTCACAGTGACTGTCAGCTCAAAGCAGGCTAATAAATGTGACTTTTCTCAATATTTCATTTAACTCTGAAAGAGAGAGTAACGATACCTGTGGTCCACCTTCATTTCCAATTTTTGGCTAGTATAAAAACAGGGGTGTATATATATATATATATATGTATATATATATACATATATATATATATATACACACATATATATACACACACATATATATATATATATACACACATATAAAACAATTCTTTTCCTCTTTTGTTATATAGGTATAATAGTTGTATAGCTATAGTAGTTGTTTAGTGGCACAGTCAACATTACATCATTAATATAGTGGAAGACAACAAGGCCCCTCAAGATGTGGCATCTCTTTCAGGTGTCTACCCGCAAAATTGAAGCACTAAGTTGTCGATACAGGTAACTTGAAGAATAGTGGCCCCTTCAACAGAAATAAGGAAATTTGGAAGAGAAATGTGTGTAGGGGAAAGATGAATTCTGCTTTGGACATGTAGAGTTTGAGATGCCTGAGAGAACCAATTCAAAATGTCCAATGGACAGTTGGAGATATGGGACTAGATCTCAGGAGAAAGATTGGGGTTTTATGTGTATAGTTCTGCATCTATCATCTACATAGAAATGATAGTTAAATGCACCCAAGAGAGGAAAATGTAATGGGGGCAAAAACTCTTGTAAGGTCTCTTTTCCAAGATTTATAAGGAATTGATTAAAATTTATATAAAAGACAAGGTCATTCTTCAAAAGATAAATCTTCAAAGAATATGAACAGATAGTTTTCAAAGGGCGAAATTCAAGCTATCAGCATACTATATGAAAAAAGTGCTCAAAATCACTATTATTTAGAGAAATGTAAATGAAAACAACTTTAAAGTTCTAGTGTACAGTTATCAGACTGACAAAAAAGATGAGATATATGTTGTTGAGAAATGTCAGTGGAACTTGGAGTAAACAGGCAGACTAGTTTACTGTCGGCAACATTGTGGATTGGTCTAGCCATTCTGGTAGCAAATTTGCAAATTTGCCCCCAGAGTTACTAAACTGTGCATACCCTTGTACCTGTAGTTGTTTTTGTTTGGCTTCTTGAACAGGACCATGAAATCAAGGCGGTCATGCCATGACAGTCTAGTCAATTGGATTTAAGTGAGGAAGGGCTGTGCAAAGTCATTAGCCTCACTCCTCTAGAGCCATCTGGGTCCGATGACAAGAAATAGATCATGATGACTAGAGATGGCCCTGGATGCCATGGAGATGTTGGCCTTTTTAAGCTTAAGGTCTGTAATGGGTCTCAGTTTGACTGAGACATCATCCAATCAGTGGTTAAGAATAGGTAAGAAATGAGGCAGAGAATAACCTCTTTCACCCAGTCAAAAAATAATCAATCTGGGAGGGGAAGACCCTCAGAGTTTTTGGCCAAAACAGAAATTATTGCTATTTAGATTCACTCTGAGCAGTCAGGGACCAAACAATGACCAAGTGGGACTTGGCCTTGGATCTATTGTTGGCCAATCAATGAGAGTCAGCTATTATTCATAGAGCTGGCTAACTTCAGAATCATTTCTAAAATTTTGCATTAGCTTTCTCATCTTAGCTTGTCTCTTTGCTACCACCACCACTTCTCTGCCAATAGCTTTCACATTTTCTTGAACTTGTGCCAACTTTTTTCTTTATTTTTTTTTTCAATTATCTTCTGGGGCTTTATATGGGAGAACTGGACTTCTCTGTGACCACATTGAAATTTTAATCAGAAGTCTCCACCAAGCATTTTTTTCATAAAAATCCTATAAATAGCTTGTTCATGCATCTGAGGCTCACAGTGGCTAATTAATCTATCAGGAATGACACAGATGGCAAATAGTTGTGCAAAGTCTTGAAATTAACTATTCTGATACTGGTTCCCATACACCTTCCAGAATACTGCTCATAAATCATAGTTTCTGGCTAAAGCCAAAAAAATTACAAACCAATAAAAATAAGCATTGTTTATAATGGCAAAATTCAAGATTAATAAATCCTTAATCAATTATGATGCTAAAAATGTTCATTTTAGATTCTAAAATAGAAAAATGTATAGAACTAAAAGCAATTTCAAAAACCATCTTACTCAACCTCCTTATTTTCCAAATAAAAAGCATAAATTACTAGACAAGTTAACTGACTTATCCTAGGTCACAAGCTAGCTAATGCCACTGCTAGACTTAGAACCCACATCTCCTGACTTCCTATTACACTATGCCAGGGTACCTCCCAGAAGACAGAAAAATAGAACAATTTATATAGTTACATCATCCATTAATGAAGACTACATCAGGAGGTATATAATTGCCTTTAAATTCTGTTAGCTTTTAAAATGATTTCAATAATATCAACAAAATAATTTCTTATTTACCTTTAACAGGCGCTGACAAACTTACAACTAGCAATCCTCCAACTAGCAATCCTTCAACTAGCGATTCTCCAACTAGGGATTCTCCAACTAGCGATCCTCCAACTAGCAATCCTTCAACTAGTGATTCTCCAACTAGCGATCCTCCAACTAGCAATCCTTCAACTAGTGATTCTCCAACTAGCAATTCTCCAACAAGGAATCCTCCAACAACCACAGGTCAGTTTGTGAATTTATCTTTCTCTGTTTTGAGGTTTTCAAGTTGTTTTCACATAGAACAATTCTTTTTAGCCTGATAACAACCTTGTAAGGGAAGTATGGCAAGAAGTATTACCCCATTTTAAAGGTGAAGAAGCACGGGGCATTGATTTGCACAACCAGTTAATGAAAGAGTTGACGCTAGAGCTCAGGTCATCTGATCCCCTTCATCTCTTGCCATTTTTCTCACTCAATAAACTATACTGCTTCTCACAAGGAAGGTCTAGATGAAAAACAGCAGAGATAAACAGTGATAACAGTAAGTAAGATTTTATCTGTACTTACTAGGAGAGGAAGAGAACAGATTGCCAACAGAGACTAATTTCAGCGTTTGTATGGGGACGATGGTTCTCTTGGTCCCATCCCATTGCCAAGACCAGTACATGGTAGCGTGGCTTTCAGATGGATGTGGGACTGTAAAACAGCTTTCACACTCTGGTTGAAGGCCCTGATCTCTTCATTACTCAAACTTATAGAGAGTTTTAGACAAACATCTACCTGGCACCAATAAGGCACTGCCCTATCATCCACATGGAGAAATAATAGCATACCAAGACTGGTCAAATGAAGATATTTTCTAAAATACTTCATTAAAAGTGAGGAATATGGGGCAGGTATATAAGGAACTGGTCTGTTTCAACCTAGCAAGAAGGATGGGGTAGGTAACGCCCAGTCTTCACCTTCACATATATGCATGGGTGGGTGGGGTGAGAAGAGGAATGAAGGGGGTTGGGCCCATACCCGTCAAACTGGTTCTCAGTCGCTCCTAATCTTGAAAAATCTAAACAGAGAGATTGCATTAAAAATAGAACTAGTGTTAGATTAAGATCAAGAGCATGTATTTACATGACAGCAGAAAACTAATTTTTTTAAAAATAAATTTATTTATTTAACTTTTTACATTCATTTTCACAAGATTTGGGGTTCCAAAATTTTCTCCCCATTTGTCCCCTCCCCCCTCCCCAATACACTGAGCATTCTAATTACCCATATCACCAATCTGCCC
>JAQQSK010000108.1:22835-47856 GCA_028658325.1 Potorous gilbertii
AAATGTAATTTGTTGATATTCATCATGTTCACAATACAAGTACTTTTAAAGTAAAATATAAACTCAACCTCCTAACATGTAGCATATTATATTGAATGAAACAAACATTTATTAAGTACATGCCATGTGCAGAACCCTTTCTTAGGTATTGGGGTACATACAAAGCTGAAAAAATCCCACCAGTCTACAGTTACCATCAAGCTTATAATTATATAGAGGACTATGCAAGAAATGCAGCTGCATTTATATTTATATTATAATAATAGAAATTACAGTATTTAACAATACTAAAATAGTATAATAAATTATAGTATTTAACTGTAATACAAAATAAGAGAGACAAAGAGAGACCAAAGGTAAGAATTTGACAGATCAAAGTTAGACCAATATTTCCTTAATTAAGACTTAATTATTTCTACCTTTTTACATTTATAATTTTTATAAGTTGGCACATGATAATTTTTGTAAAATGTTATGTAATATTAAGGAATATGTGTATTCTTTAACATTCTCATTCAAAAAAAAGCCAAAGTGCTTTCAAATCTAATTTTTTCATCCTTCCGTATGTGCTTATATTTTTCTTTTTATTAATTTTATTGTTAGTCATCTGATTCAGTTAGATATGTCAACATACATATTCAGCAAGTCAATAATGTAGTAGTTTGACTTAGAAATATATTTATTTATATAATAAAATAATTTAGTCCCTATCCATTTTGCTTTTTAAAATAGCAATCAGTATTTTGACCTTTTATCTTGCTTGATATACAAGGACACATAAATTGATTGCCTTTAAGTCATCAAATTGTTGTAAAATAGTATAATTGTTTAGTCATTTTAATTGCTTTGAACTTGAATTTGTATCTCAGGTTTGTGAGACTTTATACCCATACACATTTAAAGGGATATATTTGAGGGCTAATTAATTGACATAATACAGTATGTTAAGTTTATAAAATATCAAATGCGTAGGTATATGTGTGATTATGTCTAGTCATTCAAACTGTATATGCTGAACAGTTCTGAAAGCCACAGAAAATTAAGCTATTACAAGAATAATGGTCTGAGTCAGGGGGCAAAAGGTTGATCTATTAAGCAATATCACTAATCACTACAGAACATTGTACTTGGTTCTCACTAAACATGAATCTCGTATTTTCTTCAATAGTTTTATAAACTGTTTAACTTCCACAGATAGCATGTTGTTAGACAATACCAATCATTAACATTTATAGCTTTAGAGTTCTGGTTATTAATGGATATTTCCTTAAAGATTAACTGTATTCCTAAAAAGTTCCCTAATTATGAAGATATAACAAATGCAACTAGGAATCACTGTCTAATTAATGTTTTTATTACTTTGGCAAACTTCTATAAATATATCTCCATTTTAAATATTTTCCTCTCTACTTAAGGTGATCCTCCAAATCCATTTCTTTTCAGTAAGATTGATCCTAATTTCATAAAATTAAAATGAGATTTCAAAAACCCTTACCTTTGAGGAATCATCTTTTTCAACGACAATGAATGTTGCTTGCATCTCTGTTTGCCCTTTTGGTCGTGTTTAGCAGTGGATTAATTATGATTTCCTGGATAGCAGTCAAGAGATCTGGAAAAAGTAACTGATGTAAAAAGTCAATTACTGATAAATTTCCTTAGAAAATTTCTACATTTTGAACTCAATTGCAGTTACTTTTCCCTTTCATTTTCTTCATTGCTTTTATGGACTATATTGTTTTACAAGTTGTTTCTGGACTATTTTATTCTTCATAGGTTAGTAGAAATAAAAATGAGACCTCATAAAACTTGAACTTTAATCCAGTTACTAAGACTAATTTATCTTTTCATGTAATAGCCCTTCAACTATATGAGGAGCATTTGAATGTCCTTCTATTATCCAGAGTAGCTAGTTCTCTTAATTGATATGCTCATATGGCATTCTTTTATTCCCTTCATTGTGATTCTCCTCATCTGGACACACTCAAGTTTATTAATATGCTTCCTAAAATGTAACCCCTAGAAAAGAGCAAAATACTGAAAATGTGGTTTGACCACAGCACAGTACAATAGAAATATCACTTCTCTAGTCCTGAGCACTACAATTCTCTTAATCGCAGCCAAAAATTACATTAATTTTCTTGACTGCTACCTAACACTGTCAGCTCATATTGAGTTTTCCAAACTTCCACTAAAACTACCAGTTTTCAAACAAACTTCTGCCTAGGCAAATATGGGAAGTAAGAAAGTTCTGTTGTCCACATTCCTCGGTGATAAGGGTTGTGACCTAGCATGGATAGGTAAGAGGTCAGAAACTAATGTGCAGGCCCACGGAGCTGTGTGAGGAGAGGAGAACATGGAGTCAAAGGCCAGAGGATGGTGTCACAAGAGATTTGAAGTTCAGTGGTATAAGAAACTCCATCTTCCTGCACATGTTCTAGCCATTCCGTAGCCTTACTGGGGAGGCTACCCATCCATTCAGGGGGAATGGACTTAAAGATTAATAAAGACTTTACTGATTTCACAACAGGTATTGTTCATTGTTAAGATGAGCATGTTTCTTACTGGTGGGGGCTTGTTAGACAGACTCACGTCTAACAATTCTTGGGGGCTTGTCTGGGATCTTTAGCATCAGAAAGGTTAGGATGGATTCTTATTTGTGGGGTATGGGAGCGCTCCCATTGATTTTTTCAATGGCCCAAACACCCACAGGCACATTTCCTCTCTTCTGACTGCTAACTTCTCTGGGACTGTTTGGAATTGTTGTGAACTCAGAAATGCAGGTAAAACAATAGATTGAATGGTTGGAGGAAGATATTTGTTATATGAAGAAATATTTTGTAAAATCTTTTGTATTTTTGAAAGTCTACCTACCAAATTTACATTTGTAAGCTAATTTATTATAATAACTTCAGGTTTTGGGATGGGTGGTTGGAAGATAAGGGACAAGAGAAGGGAGACCAGGAATTTTATGACTTCAGGAAACTGTGATAATTTTAAGACAAAAAGCCTCCTGGCCCCATCCCCCTTTCCTTTTGATGTCCAGATCTAATCTGAACTGGAGATGCTCAGAGGAGAGATGTTAACTATTTACTATTGTGAAGGAAAGGAGAGGTGCCAGCCCCACCCAGAGGTCCCTAAGACTTGGAAGAGTCTAAAATGATCATGCAAATGGTGTAGTCCCTCAATTTGTTAGAGTTGCAATCTTCTATGTAAAGTGTAAACTGTTTGTAAATGGAGTTCCTAAATAAGGAATTTGTGTTGGTGATACATAATCTCTAATGACTGGTTTTTTAGACAAATATAAAATTTAAGATGTAAGTCCTGGAAAAATTTTGATTAGTGAAACCTGCCGTTTGGTAAATGCCTCTGGGATCATTACTTACTGTGACCTTAGCCTAGGATGGAATCTTTCTGGCTCAGTTTCCCCATTATGTTCCTTTGAAAAGGAATGTTTTCCTACTTGACTATTTCTGAGCCTGGTTATAAAGTGGAGATGATATCTAATTAAGTCCTTGCTTTTCATCTTCATGGCATGTTTCTATAATCAAAGCAGATCATTTAAGAAGTAAGCACAATGCAAGTGGTGGAATCTTCTGTTTTCAATTAATTAGGTAAATAGGCACTTGTGAAAGATAAAATGGGTCTCGTGAAAGATAAAATCCCTGAAATAGAACATTTTTTCTGAATATTATGGGAATAATTAGATAAAGGGAAGAAAATCAAAGTATAAAGGTGATGTTGCATCATTGTTTCATAGAACAAAATTGAGATTTCAAGTTAACTGTAATTGTATTTTATCTACAGAGGGACTGAAGAAGAAGGAGTCTGGGTTAGCCTCAGGCAGTCTGGGGGTTCCAGGAATGGTCTTACTGGGAGTGTCCAGTAAAGTAACCTGGAGAATTGGATTGACAGGGCATAGTGATATGCCTCTATGCATCTCTAGAGAGCCAGTTCACATGGGACAAGGTGAGGTTTTCCAGGGCCCTTTTAGATAAATAGGACTAAAACTCTTTTGGGGAAATAGACAAAGGTCCCAACTTGGAATAATGTCTTTACATGTTACAAAGACCAATTGGGTAAAAACAATTGACTGGATTAATTACTGAGACTCAATCAGAGACATCTTTAGTTTGGGGAAAAGAATTTCAGTCTAAGTTTCTTAGAGGCAGGTAACCTCTGGTAATATTTCACATTGATGGAAAAGTTAAATGTCTCTGTTTTGCTCTGAGTTCATTTCATGAACATAAATTGAAGTTAGTGTTTGAATTTATCATATGTGTACCTCATTCTTTTATATTGAGTTGGGTTAGAAAAGGATAGAGAAGCTTGGGAAATAGTAAGTCTATTAGAGGATTAACTTATAGTTATAATGGTAAATTTGATATTTAATCAGGAACTAGAACATATATAGAAAGGCATGTAAACTACCTAAGACTTGCTTCAAAAGATGTTTCTTAGCCAATATGAAGTTATATAGTCATATCCGAAACTTGATTATTGGAGCTTGCTATTTTAAGATTTTATGGGACTATTAACTGACTGTTCTTCTGAGTCTAACTCCAGGTGTGGATAGCAAGAGATTGTCTGAGTCATTGATCCATGATGCCAGTAAGCCTGTGAGATGCTGGTATGAACTGCAAAAAGGCAACCTCATGGGAAGGTTGGGAGAGCAGCTGTTCAGCCTGGGCTGAGGTAGGATTCTCCTCATGCAATTTCCCCACTGACACCTGGCAGACTTTAAGCCTGGCTGAATGCCAGTCGACAATCTACTCCTGCTTGGAATAGACAAGAAGTTAAGGAGATATTGTTTCCCGCAATGTCCCTACTCTTAGTGGCAATTTCCTATAATCAAAAGTTTTGTAAGCATAATACCAGATTTATTAAGTAATAGATTGTTGGTAGGGGAACATCTGAGGTTAAGTAAAAAATTAAGCTATTAGGTTTAGGATTTCAGACTCAACAATGTTAAGATCCTTTAATTCTTAGTAATAGTGTGGAGACAATCAGGTCAAGGACTTGTGAGGTTAGCATACATAGTTATAATTTTGTCTCAGTTGGTGAATGTAAAAAAGAAAAATGGTTTGTCATCTATATTGTAAATGCTTTAAAAGAAGCATCACATGACCAAAAGTTGAAATTGTTTTATGATGTGATATGTACTGTGTTAAAAATTATTATTTATTTTATTTATATAAGTACTGGAGACTGTTATTGACTCCTTAGTGAAATCTCATCTTCCTGATTGGGGAAATGAATAGTGAATTAATGTAAGATGTAAATACTGGGTTTTAATGAGGATTTCTTAAACATGACAATTGGCCAAAGTTTCAATTTTTGATTTGTTAAGAGTGATAAGAGTATAAAGCTTAGAAATAATATTAAGGTTAGTTTTGTAGAAGAGTGGACATATGGATTTCTGCAAGAAGATAAAGGGAAGAAGATGCTGAGATGCTCTCCTGAAGATGGCTTGAAGGAGCATCCAGACCAGAAAACTCCATCAGATGATGTTCCTCCCTAGACTGCTGTATGAGATGGAACCTCTGAATGCACAATTCATTGATCTATCTTTGTGTTTTGAATCTCTGAATTTGTACTTGTGAAAGGTGACTGTCCACTTGTAATTTGTCAATGTGTTAGTCAACTTTGCTCCCTACCTATGTTCTTATAAAGGGGAGATAGATGAATGGAAGAATTCATAGGGGAAAGAATGTGAGGAGGTAGTTATTGGATTTAGGTGTGGAAACAGAAATTTTAATAAAGAAAAATGGGGGGGATTATGTGGAAAGTAAGAAAGTTTTGTTGTTTACATTCCTAGGTGATAAGGTCTGTGAGCTAGTATGGACAGGTTAGAGGCCAGAAACTAATGAACAGGTCCAAGGAGGTATGTGAGGAAGGGTCTATCAGAGAAAAGAACATGGAGTCACATTGCCGGGGGATGGTGTCACGGGTGATCCGAAGTTCAGAAAACGGTATAAGAAACCCCATCTTCCTGCATGTGTTGGAATCATCCTGTAACCTTACTGGGAAGGCTACCTGTCCATTCAGAGAGAATGAATGGAAAGATTAATATAAAGGCTTTCCTGATTTTACAACAGGTACTGTTTTTTTGTTTAAGGTGAGCATGTTTCTCACTGGTAGGGGTTTATTAGACAGGCTCACTTCTAATAGCAAGTTTTTCTCATCTTGTCTTTTTGTAATTGATACTTTTGGACCCAAGTTGTACACTTATACCTAATACCTGTTTGCATTAGACCCATCCTCTTAGCTGCCAATAAAATATTGTTTCGATCTCATCTTTGTGTCATCTGCTCATTTGAGAAAAACTCTGTTTATATTGTGATTTAAGCTATAAGTGATACAGATTTTAACAGCACAAGGCCAAGAATAGAACCTTGGGGAAATCAAATTAAGACTTTGTTCCATGTTGACATTAAGTCAATGATTACTCTTTGGGTATAGTTCATACAACCATATCTTATTCCAATTAAGAAATAGCTTGACAAAACTAAAATAGTATAACCAATTATAGTATTTAACTATAACACAAAGTAAGAGAGGCAAAGAATGACCAGGAATACTTGGGGAAGGAGGAGATGCAGGAAAAGGATTTGATCCTCTTCCTCTTGCTCAGTTGATATAATCACAGAAAGTATGACATCTGGCTTCTTCCTGACTGCAGGGAACAGAGAAACTATTGCTCTTCCTGGTTTTAGAGGTGAGAGAGAGACAAGTATGCATTCCACTGCATGCCTCATCTCCTCAATAGACTTCTTTCTTCTTACAAAGGGATAGAGAGTAAACTGATTTCCTTAGTTGGTCTTCCTACCATCAGGAAATCAGAGAGATAAGATTGTATTACCTTCCTGGTCTCCTAGGCTAGTCTCTTTCCATTTGCAGAGGATTCTTCTTGCTAACAAGGAATAAAGAGGTGCTATTCCATTCTTCTCCCTTCATCTATTTCCTAGGCTGGCCTGGCTGCAAGTATAAACCAACTTCCCAAGTCCATAGGTATGGGACTCTTTCCTTATTGATGGAGAGCAATGCCCCACGTCTGCATGAGAAGCGGAATGGGGTTGGCAAAAGCAGTGGAAAAAATCTCTAGTCTCTTCAGTATTTTGGGTTTCTTCTGGCTTCCAGCTTCAAGAGACAAGATGTAAGAGGCCACCCTCATTGAAGGAAACAAAAGAAAATGGGAAGGAGCTAGCACGAAAGGAGCTGGCAATCTCTGTCTTGTCCCTATCCCCAGCTTGCTATACTAAAGACTATGGGAAATTTTCTGTTGAAAGAGAGTTGAGGCTTACTCTTGATTGAACTGAGTTACTTTGCTCTCAATGGGAGAACTCCTCAATCTGTATTGCTGGGTATCTCTCATTTCTATACTTTTCCTAGTTTCTGTTTTGCTATCAATATGGATAAATGGATTTCTTTGTTATTTTATGTGTGTGTTCATTGTAAAACTGGCATCTGATGGCCCTGGGGTTTGACTCTGGATATAAAAATTGGTGCTCTTTTTCCGTAACAATAAAGAGTTTAGTTTGAACCTTAAAGCTACATTCTCCAGCTAAAAATATTTGAGAGAACAGATATAATGCAGGTCTGGTAATCCATCTCTCTGAGGAGAGCTGAGTGGCCAACATCTGGCCCCAATCTCTGTTTCCTCTTTAGCAGGAATCAAAGTTGCCTTTGCAGAAATGTGGGGAGAAGAGATGCTAGCAAGATCTATTCTTGCCTCCCTGAAAGGCACACATGACACTCTCTTGCTATATGGGGGAACTCCATTCATAGGAATATGATTTCTGGTCTCTTATTTTTGCAAGATACTGTGTTTCTACTCATTTCTTTAAAAAGCCTTGGATGTGTGTGTGTGTGTGTGTGTGTGTGTGTGTGTGTGTGTGCCCTGTACTTCTTCAGAGCAGCCCATTGTCTTTCTGAATGGGACTTTATAAATTTACTTTTAAACCCCAATGGCCTCATATTTGTTTTTTGTTTGTTTTATTGAATGACCACCAAGAAACTTCAGCTTTCAATTTTATAAGAACCATTCTAGATAGTCAATAAACATTTATTAAGCATCTACTATGTGCCATGCCCTTGCTAAGCACTAGGGATTACAAAAGGAACAAAAACTAGTCCTTTCCCTAAGGAACTCAGAATCTAACGAGGCAGAAACAAACAAATATGTGCAAACAAACTCTCCTCAGGATAAAATGTATAGGAAATAATTAACAGAGGGAAAGCATTAAAAGGAGTTGGAAAGTGCTTCCTGTAGAAGATGGAATTTTAGTTGGAACTTGAAGGAAACCAGGGAAGCCACAAGGTGGAGATGAGGAGAATCTAGTCATTGGGACAGCCAGGGAGCACACTTGGCGCAGGGAGGTGGAGTCTCTTGTTTGTGGAACAAGCAGAAGACCGGTATCACTGGATCAAAGACTGCATGGTAAATATCAGCAAGGGCACCAGTGTTGCTGAATTCCAGAGTAGTGGAAGTAGGATATGAGAAGACTGAAAAGGAATGGGGTTATGAAGGACTTTGTATGCTGAACAGAGGATTTTGAATTTGATCCTAGAGGTAATACTGGAGTTTATTGAGTATGGGCATAACATGGTCACTACTGTGTTTTAGGAAAATCATTTTGGCAGCTGAATTGAGAACGGATTGGAGTTAGAAGAGTGTTAGGTAGACCCACCATTGTATTAGTTCAGGCATGTGTTGTGAGGGCCTGCCCTAGAATGGTGGCAATATGACAGGAGAGAAGGGAGTATATTTGAAGTGGATAGGCATTAGCAACAAATCAGGTAAGAAGGGTGAAAAATAATGAAAAGATGAAGATGATATCCAGATTTCAAGCCAGTGTATCTGGAGGATGGTGCTGTCCTAAGAAAAACAGAGAAGTTTGGAGAACAGGGGAGAGTTTAGGGGGAAGATAATGACTGCAATTCTGGACATATTGATTTTAAGATGTCTATTGAATATCCAGTTCAAGACATATAAAAGGTAATTGGAATGCAAAATTGGAGATTATTAGAGAGGTTAGTACAGATTAGGTAGATTTGAGAATCATTGGCATGGAGGTAGGTGATAATTAATAGGAGCTAGTGAGATCACTAAATGAAATAGTATAGAGGGAGAAGAAGGGCCCAAGATAGAGTCCTGTGGGACACTCGTGACTAGGAGATGTAAACCTGATAAGTCTAAATATTCGGACTAAATCCAGACCTTAAGAATGGACATTATAAAGATATTGGGCAGAAAAGTGAAGGAACTAAAAATGTAGAGGTAAGGTTACGGATAATGAGACAAGTGAAACAACCCAGGAAGTTTTTTTAATCCTGCCTGAGAATTTTGGCTATGGAAATATCCTTGAGGAATTAACAGCAGGAATTCCTAGGAATTCCCGATTTGTCCACCCTCTAAGGATGAGGAATTCTTAAAGAGGTAGGAGACCTTTTATTCAAATGACTCATTCCTCAATGAAATCAATCAAATCAATTTCTCAATCAAATGAGTGACTGAATGTTGCAATTAAATTAGACATGAACTGTGTCCCCTGGGAGAGCTATCCTGGGAGACTTGGTTTGGACAGGCAAGAACGTGCCTGGGATACTGGAAGATGCTCAAACCAGACCAAGTAATGAAACTGACAGACAGCTTAAGAGAGATAGTTGAAGTGACAGTGAATAACTACAGAGACAAGGACAGATATCACTTGGCAGAAATATATGCAAACTTTAGCTGAGATGTTTGAGAGGGGTGGATCAGAAGACCCTTCTGCTAATTTTATCTCTAATATTATACAATGCAAAGGAGAAAAGTCTGTGTACTTCCTTCTTGGAGTAGAGCAATATGTGCAGAGTCTGATACAGATAAGCACTGTGGATCCTGAGAATGTGAGAAAAATTACATTTATACTGCAGTGATTGAACCAGGCTTAGTACATCATCCTCATGCATCTGATGTTATCGCAGCTATACGGATACAAAGAATCATTGCCAACAATGTTCAAGTGGAAAAAGGTGCTTCTGAATTTCAAGGGTCAATATAATTCAAAGGGCTCAGCCTAGGCAGGGTCAAGTTCTTCTAGAATGTGTACCACAGAAGCAATTCTCTTCTTCTTGAAGAGGAAGAGGATCTGAGGAATGAAGGACATGAAAGCCTAAAGTAAGAATATTTCCATTAGGTAATCATCCTAATAACAAAATTACCTTGTGCTATAATTATGGATTAGATGACCACACCTATGTTTGCTGTACTAGCAAAGAAATACAGCATTAGTTGTGAAGAAAGTAAGATCTTCTGATCCAGTTTTGGAAAGGGCTGGAAAAGGAGGTCTCCCTGGGCCCCAAGGACAATCAGATTGATCTTATCAACAGTTTCATGTGCATCTGTTTTCCATTTCTCTTAGTACCTCATTCAGAAGTGATGGAAAAATAAAGAATGTAGACTGTAGTGTTGTCCTGGACAGTGGATCTCCCTTTACCATCATTTTCCAATTTTTTTAATTACAAATTTTGAGAGAAATCTTTATAAGTCTCTGGAATTTAAAACTCTGGCTCTTTCCTAAATTTCCAACTCTTCTTACATTTTACTCCTCTTTATGTAGTCTCTATGGAGTCGCAAAGTCAGACCTGACTGATCAACAACAGTACTAGCCTACTTCTCTCAAAAGACACCTCATCTGCCAGCTTCATGTCTTTTCAGTGGCTCTCCTCTATTATTGGAATATTCTCCTTCCTCATCTCCACCTAGCTTCCATCTGTGTCTGATGAAACCCTTTCTTCTAAAGGAAGACTTTGTTGGTCCCTCTACCTTCCCTACCTTCCACTTTCCCTATGACATTAACTTTCAGATTAATTAATAAAACTTGTATGCACATAATTGTTTGAGTATTATCTCCTCCTTAGAATAGGACCTTTTTTCATTATTGATTAGGCAAATGAAAATTAAAACAACTCTAAGCTACTACCACATACCTGTCATATTGGCTAATTTAACAGAAAGGAAAATGACAAATACTGGAGGGGTTGTGGGAAAATTAAAAAAAACTAGTGTACTGTTGATGAAGTCATTTACTGATTCAACCATTCTGGAGAGCAATTTGGAACTATATCCCCAGGGCCCATGCATGCCCTTTGACCAAGCAATACCACTACTAAGTCTGTGTCTGAAAGATATTAAAAAGGAAAAAGATCTATATGTACAAAAATATTTATAGCAGCTCTTTTAGTGGAGGCAAAGAATTGGAAATTAAGGGGGATCTCCATAAATTGGGAATTGGTTAAACAAGTTGCTGTATGTGATTGTGATGGGATACATATAGCACTGGAAAGGACCCAACTTTAGGCAAGCTCCATATTCTAAACCACATGTGGCCCTCTAGCTTGTCAGGTGGAACGCTTTGACTGAATCCAAACTTTACAGAACAAATTCCCTCAATAAAGGATCTGTTCTGTAAAATTTGGACTCAGTCAAAAGGCCACACCCAAGGACCTAGAAGACCACATGTGGCCTCAAGGCAAGTTCCCCACTCCTGTAATCCCTGTAATCTAAACAGAACCATTGGATGACTCATTAAACAAGGAAACATCACTAATATATATCAGAAATGGGACCTATAATTTGCATAAAAGGCAGAGCTGAGATGCCATCTTTCCTATTAGATCTCAGAAACTGCTTTGCTGAAGTTAGTGCTGCACAGTGCACAAAATTGATATGACATTGAATTTATGAGCCAAAGTAAGATACAAACTTCTCCGAAGCACCTGGAAAATTCATAGCACTTTGTATCTTTGATCCTTGGAGCCTCAGATGGCTATGAAAACATAATTCAGTAAATCTTGCTGGGGCAGACAAGACATAAGTTTCATCTGTTGCTTGCCTTTCATTTTTCTGGTGTTTATGTCATACTTGCCACGTAACTATCCACTCAGAGAGTATGTTCTGCTAAATTATAGGAAATTGTCAGGAAAGTGATCAGTTTTCAAGTAAAAACAACGACATACTCCCAGGACCCAAGACAGTCAAAGAAAAGAGGCGAGCCTAATATTTCCTATGAGTTACAGCAACCAAGCTAGTCTTTAGCTAGACAATAAATTATAGGCAGAATTTACGCTCTTCTAGACAAATGTTTCTACAACTTGGCTGTTTCTTTATTATTCATTTCCCCATTATATTCATAGTAATTTTTCCTTTTGAAAAATTATAACCTTTATCTCAGCTAAAAACATATTTTGTTCTTGTTAGGTTGTTATATTTTTGGGTGTGTTGCTGTCTTAATATTTTCTATTGTTTTGTTACTAGCATCATTTTTGTTATCATTGGCTGAATACAGGGGGAACAGATTTTTTTCTCCAAAAGGTGCAGTTAGAAAGTGTGTGTGGGAGGGCGGTGAGATATTAGTGGTTCAGAGTAGCATTGGGTAGGGACTAAACCAGGTTCAGCACCCAGGATGAGCCTGTGTATCTGAGGTAGGTATAAGGAAAAAGTCATGGATATTTGAGCATCATTTCATTTCCTGCTGAATCTATTGCTTTTTGTTGGTTTGCTTTTTTAGCAGCTATCCTGCATGCCACTGGGCAATAAAGATCTTAATTATTAAAAATATAAATGTGGAGATGAAGCTATTTAGCTGTGGTGTCCTGGCTGGGTGAAAACACTTTTAAAGTTGAATTAAACAGTTAGAACTGAGTGCAAATAGTACCTATACATCTCCTTGAATTAATCAAAGCCATTTTTGTGAGATACTGGGTGATATTTTAAGCAGTTTGCATAAGGGGGAGATACTATTTAAGAATTGGAGGGGAAAAATTCTGAGCATTTGGGGTTTGAAGCAAACATGAATCAAAGAGAGTACTGAACTATGGCATAGGAGGTAGATGGCAAAGAAATTATTAATTCTACAAACTACAAAGCGGAAGACCCAAGCTGAGAGAAATTCTAAGAAAAGATCAGTTTTTTCACTGACTTGCCCTCTGGATGCCTATCTATCCACAGATACTACTGTTCATTGACCAAGTATTTCCAATAAACTGAATTTTGCTTCAAGTACAGAGGCCAGTAGTTGTCTGGATATAGATATGAAATTAGAAAGAGAGTTCAGTCCCTACTTTGTTGGGAATTGTTTTCCTTAATGAGGGATAACAGCAATTGTGGCTGACTTCAGAACATTTTATCTAAAATAAACTCTTAAAAGAGGAAGGAATCCACTAGATATTACGTGTTATTTATTTGCCTCCTATGCTTGAACTAATTATTGTAACAGAGCTGTAAATTTGTTTTTGCCATTCAATCCCCCTCCTCCCCTCCATTTCAATGAGCTTGTAGAACAACCTCTTAAACAATTATGAAAACTCTCCTCCCCTTTCTTGAAATTGTCCATACCTTTTCTATAGATCTTTATAAACCATGTGACTGTAAACAGCATTGAAGAATTGGGTCCAAGTTTCTCCTTGGAACATTTGGTTTTCTGCTGCATCAGTCTTTTTTCCTTCAGGCAGCACAGATGTAACAAAATGCAAACTTCACTATTCCTTCTCCCACCTTCTGTCTTCTAGGCTCTAAATCCTTTTCTTTCCTCTTTCTTTGAAATTCCTTTTCTCTGTTCACATTTGCATCTTCTCCAGATGCACATGATGTCTAGCAGAGACTGTGTTATCTGTGGTTTTTCTTCACATCCAAGAGCAGGACAGCATGTCTGTGTCTATGTTCCTTTCTGAGACTGCCTGTGTATCACTCTTTCTACCTTTTGAAAGCTGGCACCAGAGATTAAATGTGTTTGCTTACTAGCTGCTGCTCAAACAGGCCCCATCAGTGAAGCAAAGAGGACAACGGATAAGGAGAACACTTAGTTTAAGGAATTTGCATGTGGTCAGGTGACAGTGGAGTGGGGAGGGGCTTACCTGACACCTGGTTACATAGTGGACAAGTCCTCTATACATGAGCATTAGTTTAATTTTTTTTTTAGTTTTGGGTTTGATACATCTTAGTGAGATCAGATTTTTTTGTAGTGTCATACTCAATATCAAAAATTTTTTTCAGATGATAATTTTGGGTGATGAAAAACTGAAATATTCTAGTGTACTCCAATCAGAGATAATACTTGCTCTTGATTTTATATAGATACTGATTATCATTTTAAGAAAAGCTCCATTTACTCTTATACTGTTTAGTGCTTTTAATAAGAATGAGTGTTATGTTTTATTAAAAGCTCTTTTTCTACACCTTCTGAAATAATCTTACAATTTTTGTTGTTTATATGGTCAATTTTGTTTGTAGTTTTCCTAATATTGAACAAATTCTGCATTTCTAATATAAATTCCACCTGATGATAGTGTATGACCTTTGTAATATGTTGTTCTAATCTTATTAGCATTTTATTTGTGCAATTAGGTGGTAGAGTGATTAGAGTGCAAGGACTGGAATCAGGGAGACTCATCTTCCTGAGTTCAAATCTGGCCTCAGACACTCTAGGCAAGTTACCCCGTTTGCCTCAGTTCCTCATCTGTAAAATGAGCTAGAGAAGAAATTGATAAACCACTGCAGCATATTTGCCAAGAAAACTCCCAAAAGGGTCACAAAAAATCAGACACAACTGAAGAGTAACAACATTTTACTTAAAATTTTTCATGAATTTTAGTTAGGGAAATTAGTTTATAATCTTCTTTCCATGTTTTTGCTCTCTTTGGTTTAAGTATCAAAATCATATATGTGTCATAAAAAGAATTCGTAGTATTCCTTTACCTATTTTTTTCAAATAGATTGTAATTGTTCTTTAAATGTTTGGTGGAATTTGCTTTTAAATCAATCTGACCCTGGAGAGTTTTCTTAAGGAGCTCATTTAAAACTTGTTCAATTTCTTTTTCTAGGATAGACTTTTTAAAGTATTTTATTTCCTCTTCTATGAATCTTGGCAATTTATATTTTTTGTAAATATCCATCTATTTCATTTAGATTGTTAATTTTACTGGCTTATTATTGGGCAAAATAGCTTCTAATTGTTTTAATTCTGTCTTCATTGGTGGTACATTCATCCTTTTCATTTTTGACACAGGTAATTTGGTTTTCTGTTTTCCTTTTTAAATCAAATTAACCAGTGGTTTATATTTTTTCCCACAAAATGAGCTTTAGTTCAATGATATTTGGCATTTCTATTTTGGCTTTTGGCTGAGGATTTAAAACTTGTTCTTTTCCTAGTTTTGCTTTTTTTTTTGAGTTCCACATCATTGAGCTGCTTTTTCTTTCTTTTATGGATGAGTTTAGAGATATAAATTTTCCCCTAAGTACCTCATTGACTAATGTACATCTTTTAGCATTGTCTCATTGTCATTTTTAATCAAATTATTGTTTCTATGAGTTTATGATTTGTTCTTTATTCACTCATTCATTAGGATTAGATTATTTAGTTCCCAGTTAAATTTTATCTCTGCTTTCAAAACCCTTTATGAAATGTAATTTTTATTACATTATGGTCCTTTACAAAAGTGCATTTAATATTTCTGCTTTTTGCTTTTGCACTTGTGAAGTTTTTTCCCCCTCTAATACATGGTCATTTTTTGACGAAGGTACTATATATAGCCAAGAAAAAGATACTCCTTTCTTTTCCTATTCAGTTTTTCCAAAGGTCTGTTATATCTAACTTTTCTAAAATTCTATTCATCTGCTTAACTTTCTTCTTATTTATTTTATGGTTAGTTTTATCTAGTTCTGAGAGAGGTAAATTGAGGTCCCCCAGTAGTATAATTTTGCAGTCTATTTTCTTCTGTAATTCATTTAACTTTTCCTTTAAGAATTTGAATGCTATTTCATTTGTTGCATATATGTTTAGTGTTGATATTAATTTGTTGGCCTTGGTACCTTTCTAGCAAAATGTAGTTTCCTTGCTTATCTCTTTTAATCCAATCTATTTTTGATTTTGCTTTGCCTGAGGTAATGATTGTTACACCTCCCTTTGTTATATCAGCTGAAGCATAATGGATTCTGCTTCAGCTTCCTATTTTAACTCTGGGTGTCTATCTACTTAAAATATGTTTCTTATAAATAACATTAGATTCTGGTTTTTAATTCATTCTGCTATCCACTTCTATTTTATGGGTGAATTCATGTCATTCACATTCACAGTTATAACTTGATAACTGCACATTTCTGCCATGCTATTTTCTTCTGTTCATCTTTCTCTTTTTTTATCCTTCCTCAAAAGTCTGTTTCTCTTCCCGCCACTGTCTCCCCTTAATCTACTCTTTTTAATATCAACCCCTTCTCTTTTTCTATTATCCCTCTCTCCTTCCACTTCCTTATTGGATAAGATGAATTTCTATACTCAGGTTAGTGTGTAAATATATATATATATGTATATATAGATATAGGTCTATATGTCTATATCTATGTATACATAGCTCTAGATATCTATATCTATACCTTCATTTCCCCCTCCATTATGAAAATTCTTCCTTCTGTTGTGTCTCTTTTATGTGAGTTAATTTTCCACAGTCTTTCTCTCCCTTCTCCCTTCTTTCAGTACACTCCTCTTTTTCAGTCTCCTATTTTTCTTTTGAGATCATCCCAACTAAATAGATTCATATTTACACACTCTTTCTAAGTAGACTTCTAACTGAATGAATAATGAGAAAGTTCTCTTGGGTTACAAATATCATCTTCCCACTTGGGAATATAAGGACTTCAAGATTATTAATTTCCTCATGATTTAACATATAAAAATTTACCTTTTTGTTCTCTTAAATCTTGTGTTTGAATGTCAAACATTCTATTCAACTGTAGTCCTCTCATCAGGAATGCATGGAAATATTAAATGTCTGTTTTTCCTCCTTTTGGATTATATTTAGTTTTGCTGAATAGGTGTTTCATGGTTGTGATATTAGCTCCTTTGTCTTTCAGAATATCATATTCCAAGCCCTCTGATCCATTATTGTGGCAACTGCTGTATCTTATGGGATCCTATGGCTCCATGGTATTTGAATAGCTTTTTTATGGCTGATCACAAAATTTTCTCCGTGTCCTAGAAAGTCTGGAATTTGTCTTTCATATTTCTGGGGAGTTTTTATTTTAGGATCACCTTCATAAAAAGATTGGTGGATTCTTTCTATTTCTATTTTACCCCCTGGTTGTAAGATTTCTGGGTAGTTTTCCTTTATAATATGATGTCTATGGTCTTTTTTTTTCAAAGGTGGCTTTCAGGTAGTCCAATAATTCTTAAATTATCTCCATTTGATTTATTTTCCAGGTCAGTTGTTTTTCCAATGAAATATTTCACATTTTCTTTTCTTTTTTCATTCTTTTCATTTTGTTTTATTGTTTATCATCAAATTCCATTTGACTATTTTTATGGAATTATTTTCCTCAATTAGGTTTTGTACCTCTTTTGTTATTTGGCCAGTTCTGTTTTTTTAAGGAGTTATTTTTCAGTGATTTCTGGTGCTTCTTTTACCAATCTGTTAATTCTCTTTTTGTCCTTTTCTTGCATTTCTCTCATTTCTTTTTTCAATTTTTCTCTACCATTCTTACTTTGATTTTTAAAGTCATTTTTTTGTTACCTATTTCTTTAATGCTAATAGGGATTCTTGCTATGCTAATTTCAAACCTGCATTTTTCTTGGAGGCTTTCTTTGCAGGTGTTTGTACCTCATTATCTTCTTCTGAGCTCCTGTCTTCAGCTTCCATGTTACTAAGGTGGATTTTTATGGTCAGGTTCTTTTTTGTTGTTGTTTGCTCATTTTCTCAACCTATTTCTTATCACTGAACTTTACGTTGTAGTTGGACACTGATCATTTTTACAGGGTTGGATGTCACTACCTCATACTTCAGGCTTTTTTGTGCAGCTATTTTTACAACTATTTCTTGGGATTTGTAAACTTTTGTTGTTTCCAAGGTGATGTGATGTGGAGAGGGGTGTGGTCACTCTCTCCTAGTCTTTGTTCTTCTCTTTACTCAGAAAGGCCCACTGTTCCCTTGTAACTGCAAGAGTTAATGTTCCTGTCTTACTCTGGGACTAGTACAAGGGTCCCTGCGCCCTTTCTTTCCTGAAAGTGTAACCAAAAATTAGGGACTCTGTCCCCTCTCCTCCCTTGAACTTTCTCCCAGAAGTAGGAACTAGGATCCCTGTTCCTTTGGGACTTTACACACTCGTTTCCACCTTGGAACTGCAACCCAGGAATTGGATAATGGACAATGGATTTGCCAAACAGTATTGAGTTCTATGTCTAGTGCCTGCATTAGAAGTCCCTTGTAATCTCTTTCTGATCAAATATTCAATCCTCTTACAAGCTCTTGACCATGAGAGCTCCCAATACTTCTGCTGCTGTTGTTGGTACTGCTGCTGTCATCACAGCTGCAGCCTCTAAGGACCACAACTAGGCCTTGGACATAGCTATTGCCTCTGTGCTGAGCTCCTGGTCTGTCCCAGCACCAGTTTCACAGATTTTTCCTTCGAGCTTCCTATCAAAATGTCTCATCTCAATATTTTGTTGGTTATGCTGCTCCAGAATTCCATTTGATGCATTATTTTAAGGTTGGTTGGAGGGGAATCTTTGGATAATTTTCCTGGTATGCTCTACTGAACCTCTAGTGAAGGGAGTAAGAAGTAATTCTCTTTCTTTGTTGTCAAAGTTTGGGTAGGATATGATTTACATGCAAATATTAGAAACCTATTCTTTACATTATGGACTATATGCTCTTAAGGGTTATCTAGAAATAAATAATCTGTTCATAATGTCAGTCCAACTATTGTGAAAGAATAGTGCCCCAATATGAAATCTGGTCCATCCTTCCCCAGTTAACATATGGATTTTTCCTTTCCCCTGATACTATGAGTCATCTAGAGGTGACTTGATTTCTACCATGAAACCAAAAACATAGTTTATCTCCAGAAATCTGAAATTCTGGAAATTGAAAAGATAGTTCCTTAAGAATCTAATATATGGTCATAGTTAAGATTAAATCTACTGCTCTCCTTGCCTCTTTAAATGTAAAGTTCAGCTGGTGATTGAAATGTTGTAGAGGAACACATACATTCTGGCAAGTATACATAAAAACACCATAAAGAACAGTGATCAAGAACCTAAACAAGAAATAGCAGTAAATTCTTATATTGTCCAAGACTAAGCAAAAAGAGACAAACTTTCAGATAATTTTTAGTGGAACCTATCAGGGAGGTGTAAGTTGGCTTGAGTTCTAGAATTGAGCCCTAGTTTGTCAGAATATCAGTGAGGGGTAGAGTCAGCCCCCAGAGGTTCAGGGGAGGTACACAGGGAGTCAGGGTAGGGTAATGCAAAAACGAAGCCATGAAAGTAGAAAGAAGTTCAATGACTAGACATATATATTCAAAGACATCAAAGAAAAAGGTAAAGGATCTTATAAGCAAAAACATCTATATCAATATTTTTGTTATAGTAAAGAACTGGAAATATAGTAGGTGCCCATCAATTTTTTAATAACTAACCAAATTATGGTATACGAATGTAATAGTGTGTTTTTTGGTACCTTAAGACATAAGAAGATCTACTGAAGAATCTAGGAAGATTTGTGTGAACTTATGCAGAGTGAAATGAGAAGAACCAGGAGAACAATTTATACAGTAAAAAAAAAAGAACATTGTTTTAAAAACCAAACGTTTTGAAAGACTTAAGAACTCTGATCAAATGAACAATTGTATCCATTAGAACTCCAGAAAGCAAATGATAAATTATACTTTCCTACACACTTGTCAGAAATGGTGAACTAGAGTTACAAAATATAAAATAGTTTCAGATATGCTCAGTGTTTGTAGACTCACTTTACTTGATTATACTTATCTATTACAAAGGATAGCTCTTGTTTTGAGAAGATGAGGAATTTTATGGGAAGCAGGGACTGATAGTGATACTAAAAAAGAAAAATCAAAAGGAAAATAGCCTTGTTAAAATATTTTTAAAATATACAGAACACAGCATGAGGAAGTTCAGGAGAGGATATAGAAATGCAGGACAGTATTGGTGTTACCATATTATATTTATTACAAACTTTAAAAACCCAAATGGTATATAATAGAGATTCATTATTTCATATGTGACCCTCTTTTTCTCTTCTTTGTATATGGGAATGGTGTTTGTTGATATTCATCTTTACTTTAAAAAGTAAAATATAAATTCACTTTCATAACATGTGGCCCATTGTATTGAATTAAACAAACATTAAATGCATGCAGTGTGCAACACCCTTTGTTAGATGTTGGGGAATATGTAAAGTTGAAAAAAATTAGTCTGCAACTTCATCAAGCATGTAATTAAATTGAGCAAATGCCAGAAATGCACCTGCATTTATATTATAGTAATAGAAATTATAGTATTTGACAATACTAAAATACTGTAATAAGTCATAATAATTATATGACTTATAGTGAATATAGACAATCCCCTTAAGTATGTAAGAAATTATTTCAAATGGAGAGATATTTATAGAAGTTTGCCAAAGTAATAAAAGCATTAATTAGACAGTGGTTCCTAGTTGCCTTTCTTATATCTCCATAATTAGGGAGCTTTAGGAATGTAGTTAACCTTTAAGGAAAAATTCATGAATAACTAGAACTCTAGAGCTATAAATACAAAATAAGAGAAACAAAGAATGATCGAAAGTAGGGACTGGACAGATCAAAGATAGACCAATATTTCCTCAACTTAGACTTCGTTATTTCTGCTTTTTCACATTTATATTTTTTAAAAGTTGGCACATGATCATTTTTGTAAAGTACTATGTGATGCTAAGGAATATGTGTATTCTTTAATATTCTCATTCAAAAAAAAGAGCTTTCAAATCTATTTTCTTCCATCATTCTGCACATGCCTATATTTTCTTCATGTTAATTTTTTGTTGAAGTCATCCAGTTCATATAACTGTATCAAAATACGTATTCAATAAACAAGTCAATAATGTAGTAGTTTTACTTAGAAACATATATATGTATAATAAAATGATTTAGTCCCTATCCATTATGTTTCTTAAATAACAATTAGTATTTTATTCTTTTATCTTGTTTGATATACAAAGACACATAAATTGATTACCTTTGTCATCAAATTGTTGTAAAATAATATGATTGTTTAGTCATTTTAATAGCTTTGAACTTGAACCCATATTTCAAGTTTGTGAGACTTTATACCCATACATATTTAAAGGGACACAGTTGAGGGTTAATTAATTAATATACACAGTAAAATAAAGTATATAAAATTCCAAATGTGTACACATGTGTGTGTGATTACATCTAAATATGCATGCTGTACATACTGCACAGTTCTGATACCCATAGAGAATTAAGCAAATACAGGAATAATGGTCTGAGTCGGGGGCAAAAGATTGATTTATTAGGCAATATCATTAATCATGACAGAACATTATACTTATTCTTCACTTACTTGAAATGAAATCTCATATCTTCTTCAGTAGTTTTTAAAATGACAGATTGTTCACTTCCACAAATAACATGTGGTTAGACAATGCCAATAATTAACATTTATAGCTCTAGAGTTCCAGTTATTCATGAATATTTCCTTAAAGATTAACTACATTCCTAAAGCTCCCTAATTATGGAGATATAAGAAAGGCAACTAGGAACCACTGTCTAATTAATGCTTTTATTACTTTGGCAAACTTCTATAAATATCTCTCCATTTGAAATAGTTTCTTATATGCTTAAGGGGGTTGTCTATATTCACTTGCATTTCTTTTCTGTCTCATTGATCCTAATTTCACAAAATTAAAATGAGATTGAAAAAACTCTCACCTTCAAGGCATCGTATTTTTAATAGCTATGAAGTCTTGCTTACATCTCTCTTTACCTTTTTGCTGGTAGTTTGTGGTGGATTAATTGTGATTTCCTGGATAGCAATCAAGGAATATGGAAAAAGTAAGTGATGTACAGTTAATTACTGATAAATTTCCTTAGAACTTTCTACATTTTAAACTCAATTGAACAGTGACTTACTTTTTCATTTTCTATATTGTGTTTATGGACTATATTGTTCTACAAGTTGTTTATGGAGTATATTGTTTCTCAAAGGTTACTAAAAAAAATGAGACCTCATAAAACTTGAACTTTAATCCAGATATTAAGGGCCGGGAGAATGTTTTAGATGGGTAAAATTGAAGAGTATTAATTTTCAACATTCGTAAAAATAGATTTTTGACATACTTTAAGATTTATAATCTTGCTTTTTTATCACTCAAGTATAAAAGTTTATTTCTATTTGTGATAAATAATTTTAAATAAAAGTTTTAACACTGTATCTTTCTGAAGTATGATAATGAATAGGATAGATAAAATGGTACAATGTAATGAACAGACTACTGTATTGCATTGAGAAAAACTGGATTCAAATCCTAGCTATTTATTATCTTTAGAGAGCATTGTACATATGACCAGTTATTTGCGTTGAGCCAATTATTTAAATTCTTTGTTTCAATTTTCTCATTGGTAAACTATTGGAATACATTATCTCTGAGGTTTATCAAGTTCTAAGTTTATGACCTTATGACTAATTATAGCAATTAAAAACATATTGTGAAAGCAAACTAAAAAAAGTATCTCTGAGCTAATAGAGTGATAGAATAAATGTGAACTATTTGAACTCAGGGTTATATAGATGACTCAAGAGTTAAAAATAACTTGTAAAAATAAGAACTCTTGAGGTATGCTTGTAGAATCAGAGTTCTCTGCAAAAGTACAGAGGGCAAGAGAAATAAGAATCCCTTGTGAGTTTATGTAAATTGGAAAAAATAAAAATTCAACGACTGAAAATTATTTTCCTTTAGGTATTCAGAATAATATTCTTGAACTTTAATAAAGAGGGTAAATTTATGGATTTTATTCTCTGCTCTTGGTTGATTTAAATGCTGTAATTATAGTCACATGGTGTATTTCATAAAAGCAAAACTTGACCTAGAAGATGTAAATATGCATGAGACTCCATATATAAGAATTCTGAAGAATCACTAATATACTTTTAGTGTATTTTGGGGAAAATTTAAAGGACATAAATAATCCATCTAGTCTAGCCTCCTTATTTGTCAGATGAAGAAAATGATACCAGAAAAGTCAAGTTCCTGTGATTCAAGACGAATTACCAAACCAGAATATTTCTTTTTGCTTTGAAGTCATTTTCAGTGGTGCTCAAATTTTTTTACTCCATTTGGGTTTTTTTTTAAAAGATACTGAAGTGGGATATCATTTCATTCTTCAGCTCATTTTACAGGTGAAGAAACTGAGGCAAATGGGATTAAGTGACTTGTACAGGGTCACACAGCTCATAAATCTGAGTAGTAGTCCTTAGTAGTCTGGGGACATATTTGAACTCAGAAAAATGAGTCTTCCTGATTCCAGACCTGACATTCAATCTAACGTACCACTTAGCTGTCACCCTATCCAAAAGTATTTATTCTTTAAAAATATGAAAGCAAAAAAGAAACTTTTCAAGCAAGCCTCTGACTTAATAAGGAAAAAAGCAGATATAATGAAGACTAAAAAAGTATATTTAAAATTTTTTAATATTTTTATTATGATAAGTAAGCATGAAAAATTTTTATCAATGATTTTTGATGCATCATTCATGATTGTAATTAGCCTTTAAAGTAGTAATTCACAATTATAGTACTCTAAAAGGGCTAAGTAATAAAGTGGCATGTATCCTTATATGTCTTACATGTCTTTTCAGTTAAAAATTGAAAAATTTAATATTTAATTTGTAATGTACTCTTCAAAAGTAATTTTTTCTGCTATATTCACTAGAATCAGTTTGAACAACTTACTGCAATTACTTTGCTTTTTCATACCTCCCCTCAAGCAAAATAACATAAGGAAGTGATGGTCATTCATGGAAAGGTAATGTAAATAGTACGTGGTACTTGATTTAAATAAATAATATTATTTTTTCTTAAGCAAAAGTTCCTATGATACTAATATTTTTAAGAATTTTTAAGAAAAATTTCTTTATCCTTAAAATCAAATGTACCAAGTGAAAGTATTAAGCTAAGTTTATTGATCAGGGCATATAGTTTTATTTGTATTGACACAGGCACTTTGTGAACTTTTTGTGTTTCTCCAGTGAAACTTTTTGGACCTTTCCCTGAAATTTCTTTAATGGCAGAAAACTTTATCTCATGGGAAAAGTCACATGTCAGTTACATAATTATTATGCTGAGAGCAACGTCTTTAAAGTTGGACACCAAAGTCACAGATATTCAAATTTTTATAGGGAATGTGGGAAGCTAGCAGAGTTCCTAGATATTAGTATGTCTATAAGTATCTACAAGTGACTTGGAAAGTTTTAATGCATCATTAAAACAATATTTCTTGGTATCATCAGCTTCATTAATTGGGGAAAATTGATTAATCCCTTCAGGCAATATAGCAATAAATAAATGGAGAAAAGGGACGAAAGGAAGAAGAGAGGGGGAAGTAGAGAGAGAGCATGAGTGTGTGAGGGTGAGAGAAAGAAAGAGAGAGAGAGAGAGAGAGAGAGAGAGATTGTAGCTGGGGATAGGAGGCAGCTTAAAGAAAAGGGACCAGAAAAAAAGCAAGAAAAATTAAAAGTGTAAAAATATTTTCATACAAAAAAGAAGACAGCAACATCAAAAGGAAGCAGAAATTCAAACCCATTGAAAGAGTTATTCACATTTATAGTTTTCCTTAAAATACACATTTTTTTCTTTTAATATGTTTCAAATTTCTGTTTTATTTCTTAGATGCTATGTCTGCTAAGAGTCATGAAGCCAGAGGAACGTTTAAAATAGTATCTGGAGCAACATATACTCCAAGTTTACAAGACAAACTATCAACTGATTTCAAAGTTCTTGCTTATGACCTTCAGCAAATGGTAGGGGGGCTTGTTTCTCTTTAGTTATTTTGACATGATACAGAACATAGTAATCTAATTAGTCATCAAAATAGTAATCAAGTTATCTTTTTGAATTTAAAGGAGATTTGGATAAAAAAGTATCTTTTAAAAAAACATTTATTTATTTTTGACATTCTTTTCTTTTT
>JAQQSK010000109.1:0-47370 GCA_028658325.1 Potorous gilbertii
TATATACATGCATATATAAATATATGCATGCATACATGCAGGCATGGATACATAGAGAGAGTGTGTGTGTGTTTATTACAAAAAATAAGGGTCAAAATTTTTGTCACAAAATAATCAAATTTTAAACAGAGCTACACTTGGGAAAAGGAAAATATATTTAACACACATTTCTCTGTTCCTCATTTTTTTATCTAGAAAATTGTGACAGCAAGAGCATAAACATTTATATAATGTCTCCTAAATGCCATGCACTGTGCTATAAGTTTACAAATATCTAACTAGATCTTCACAACAATTGTGAGGTAGATGCTATAAGTATCCTCATTTTTACACTTGAGGAGACTGAGCAAACAGGGTAAGAAACTTGCTCAGCAGCACACAACTAGTGAATGGCTGAGGCCAGATTTGAATGAATGTCTTCCTGACTTAAGGCCCAGCAATCTATACACTGCACCACCTAGCCACTTGTGAGGATGCTGAAACAGTATCTGATCTACCTGCTTTATAAAATTGATAGATATGGTTGATGAGTTATTATCAGTGATTTCTGAAATTCTTGGAGAGTGGGAGGAGCCCCTGATGACTAGAGAAGGGCAAATGTCCTAATATTCAACACAGGGGAGAGTGTGAAGACAGTCAATTATAAATTAGAGAGACGTTTTCTTGGCAAAATTCTAGAAGATATTAAAATGGGAATGATATGTGAACTCTTATCAATGGTGAAGACATGGCAAACTTACATTACAGGAAAAAAGTCAACAAAATCACATTATGTTTTTCTATAAACTGTGGAGAAAATGTGACTGGATAGATTTGGAACTGATTGAAAATCCAACTCAACATTTGCAATCAGTTTATTAGGCGGGGCGGTCTTTAGAGAAACAACCCATAGATTTGTCCATGGCTCAGTCACATTATGCTTATCCATAAGCTTTGGAGAAAATGTGGTTGGATAGAGTGGAACTGATTGAAAATCCAATTCAATATTTGAAATCAATTTTGTGAGAGGGTCTTTAGAGAAGCAACCCATAAATTTGTCCATGGCTCAATTTTGTTGAGTAATTTACATGAAGGGGTAAATGTTTTGTTTTTCAAATTTATGGATGATGTAAGCATAGGTGTGTAATCCAATAGCTAATATTAGATAAGAGAGACCAGAAGCAAAAAAAAAATTCTTCATGAAGTGGAACAATGGACAGACTAAAATAAGATAAAATTTGGGAAGTAAAAATTCAAAGTTCTAGAACTGAGTTACAAAACGAGAGAGGCATGGGTAAGCAAAAGTTTCTTTAAAAAACAGTTTTATGTTCAATAGCAAATTCAAAATGAATCAAGAATAGCACAATAAACCTGATGTTCTAGATTAATTAAGGAAAGTATAATGTGTAGAGCAAGGAAATAATGATGATGACGATGACGATGATATACTCTTCCTTACTAACACTACAACTGGAGCAACATATTCAACTATTGGCAGCTTACCTTAGGAAAGATATTGTAAAAAGAGGGTGACCAGCATCATAAGAAGATATTTTACAGGTCTGGTTAAGGGAACAATGGATGTTCTCCCTGTACAAGAGAAAGTTTTGAAGGAAGTAACTGCTTCAAAAATAGCTGTCATTTGGGGAAGAGATTAAGTTTTTTCTGATTCTCTGCAGGGGTGGAACTAGGAGGATTACTAAAAACTGCACAGACTTGAGCTTTGTATAATGAAAAAATGACAGCAATTAGACATCTTAAACTGAAAAAGGTTGATTTGGCAGAGCATGAATTGAATGAGCCCCTGGTGGTGATAGGATACAAGAGATTCTTGGTCAGTTATGCATTGTACTGGATTACCTTTGATATTTCCTTTCAACTCCTATAATCTATGAAATTTACTTGTTGAGGTTGATCATATCTAATTTGCATTTCTAAAAGAGGGTTACTCTAAATGTGTTATTCCAAAATATTATTTCATATTGAGTTATTTTTTACATGTAACTGAATTTTATTTTAATTTATATAATGTAATAGACATTTCCATAATACAGTACGATAAAAAAGGATGATTGCTCATGAAACTGTGAATCTACTATTTACAACTTGTTATTTCTTTCAAATATGCAATGAAATTATCATGTAGATTTCTTCCCCCTCTTTGAAATGATTACCATTAGACACAAATACGTGTAGATAAATATTGATATGATTTGTATATGTATGTGTATGTGTGTGTGTGTATAAAGTATTTATACGTAGTTCTATTTATCACTTCTTTCTCTGGGTGCAGATAGCATCTTTCTTCATATGTCCATTACAGTTAATTTGGGTATTTGTAATAGTCAAAATAACATAGATCAAAGACATTGTTAAAACAATATTGATATTACTGTATACAGTGATCTCTTGGTTCTGTCCATTTCACTCTTCATAATTTCATGATAGTCTTTTCAAGTTTTTCTAAAATCATTGAGTTCATAAGTTTTTATAGCACAGTAGTATTCCATAACAGTCATATACCACAAGTTGTTCTGCCATTCCCCAACTAATGGGCATCCCTGCAGTTTCCAATACTTTGCCACCACAAAGAGAACTGCTATAAATATTTTAGTCATATAGGTTCTTTTTATTTTTACCTAATTATCTTTGGAAACAGACCAAATAGTGATATTGCTGGGTCCATTGCTGGGTCAAAGGTAGTTTAGTTTCTTTGGGTCTAATTCCAGATTACTCTTCAAAATGGTTAGATCAGTTCACAATTCCACCAACAATGAATTAGCGTCCCAATGTTTTCATATTCTCTTTAATATTTGTCACTTTCCCCTTCCATGATTTTAGCTGGTAGGTATAAAATGATATCTCAAGGCTGTTTTAGTTTGCATTTCTCTAATTAATATTGACTTAGGCCACTTTATAGTACCATAAAATGCTTTGATTTCTTCACTGGAAAATTGCCTGTTCATATCCTTTGACCATTTATGAATTAAAGAATGACTCATATTTGAGTTTTTGTTGGGTATACATTCTCACTTCCCTTAACTGTTTTCCCCTTAAACTTCAACTGGCATCACTCTTTTATTCTTACAAATTTATCACTAGCATTACAACCTAGCTTCATGGTCTGTATCATCCTGTTTGGTAGGACCTGTTCTTTTGTTTTATACTCACTATATTAAAAATTTTTTTTTTTCTTTACAGACAGTTCTCAAATTATAAATGGATTATTTTTAAGAGGATTGTTTGAAAGTTAAAAATTTGGAATTTTTAATGTATTATCCCATAGATACAATTAAAACCTTAGGACAAAATATACAAACTTACTCAACAACTAAAATAATAACCTTGATATCATAATGTCATAGTATTCATTTCATTGTTTCTGTCAAAATATGAGCAGAAAACATTTAAAAATAGTCTGACAATCTCCCCACTTTGTAACTTCATTGCCCCACCCCCAGAGGAAATCAATATGCTGAAATGAAAAAGTGATAGTAACAAGTAAATTTTTTCCACCCCCAACTCTATACATAATTTTGACATTAACTACATAGCCAGAAAAATGAGAAGAAAGGGAGGGAAAGAGGGAGAAAGTGAAACTGAGAGAGAGAGAGAGAGAGAGAGAGAGAGATAAAGATAGAGAATTTCTTCTCATTGCTCCAGTGTTCAGGAAAAAAAATTAACATCATTTCTCCAGAAATTATTCCTATCCTCCAAGTTCTCAAGGAGTCCCATTATCCTCTACATGAAAGAAACCAGTCCTCTTTGGATATGGAAAGTTTGTAAGTCAAGAAGTATCTGTATATGGTTTGCTGTTGCAATTAAAAGTCATTTCCAGTTATTTCATATATTCAACTATTTCACAAATTGTTTGTTGTAGGCATGACTTTCCTTTTAATATCATCACAAGGGCATTCACTTAATCATCATTAAGCTAAAGTATTAAATAAATAATAATTAGAAATAAGAACACGGCAGATGTGTGATTGCATTTAGCCAAGTTTGTACATCTGTAAAATGCGAGAAAAAAAAAAGAAAGAAAAAGACTGATCATCTGTAAGCAAAACCACACTGTTTCCATCATATATTACTACATTGCTGTAGTGAAAATTGAATTGTAAATTGAGATTTTAAGTAGGAATGAAAACCAGATTTGTTGCTCTATGCTCTTCATGACCTCTATTAGGCACTTAAATAGTCTGGGGTTCAGTTTTCTTATTTGGAAAATGAGGGAATCAGCCTATATCATGTCTAAAGGTCTGCATACAAAATTTCAATTCATTTCTTGACTAAGTAACTCAGTACTCAGGGTAAAATACCAAAAAAAAAATACACTCATTGACAATTTTACTTTTGGCAAATAGTAATGAAATTGATATGGCATGGCCAAGGGGCCATATTATAGTGTGACCACCCTTTCATTTTGAATAATTATCTGTGGGAGTGTGAAGGAACAATGTGTCCAATTTTAAATATCATGGTAATTAAACTTTCCATTTATAGCTTTGAAATTTAAGAGGAAAGGCCTAGCTTCATATAATTATAATGAAATATTGAACACAATTGTATGAACTTTAATAATTGATATCAATGAATCCACTTTGCAGCTGGATAACTATTTAAAAAGAAGTAAAAGAAGGAAGTTCAAATTAGGAGGTTAATCTTATATAAGGGATACAGAATTTTAAGAAAAAAATGACCATTGACTTTATAACATTACAACCAGTGGCATTGTTTTCAGTGAGCAATAGTAATAGAAAAGTATGCATTTGACAGTTTTTAAGTTTTATTTAGCTCAGATCAGTAATTCCAACATGAAAAAAAATGATGTATGGGTCTATTATACTCGAAGCTATCTGCCTCCAAAATTTGCCCTAATAATAAGGTTTATAAAGACACAAGATTGCTTAAAATCTGTTTTGAGTGATACCATATTTCTTTTTTCAGTTTCACAAGTAATTTGTAGAATGTGACATGGATTATCAGTAAAAACAAAATCAAACAAAAACCAAACAAACAAAACCAAAAGCCTTGGTCTTGGTTTCAAGATGCAAAGATGCCTAGTGAAGGACATTGCAATTTATATCTATAAATTGTAGAATGGAAAATAACTTTATAAATACAATTTTAAAGGTAAACACATGAGACAACATAATCTACTTTGTTTATTACCCTTGTAAATGATTTTGGTATTTGCTGCCACTAAATAATTTAATTTTGAAAGTTTACTCCCTCTCTTTTTGTACTGTGCTTTTTTCTTCTAGGCACTATTCTTGCAGTTCCTCTAGATGCAACAAGGAGTTTCCTGTTTTAGCATTCAAACTAGGAAGAAGGGAAGGAAGGAAGGAAGGAAGGAAGGAAGGAACGAAGGAAGGAAGGAAAAGAATAAAGAAATGGAGGGAGAGAGGAAGGAAAGAAAGGAAGGAGGTGCCTTCCAGCATAAAACCTATGATCTTATTCTCTTCCCTGTAATTTCCTTTCCTGTCTTCCACAATTATCCCACCCCTTCTTAAAAACAAAACAAATAAGTGGCATGCACATGAGTGTGCACACACACACACACACACAAACACTACTGTATTATTTAAATTAGCCAAGATCAAACTTCTCACTTTCTCGCACTCCCAACTGAGAGCACAAGAAAAATAAAATGCATTACAAACTCATATAGTGGAAAAACATTTTCACAATGGCTATGTTCCAAAACAAAAAGTCTTATTTTGCATTTTGAGTCTTTGATATCAGGGAGTTGGTAGAATGTCTAATTATTAGTCCCCTAGAATCTTGGTTGATAATTGCACTGAAAAAATTTCATCTCCTTCCCAATTTCTGGTCCATCAAATTTCCATCCTTTGTCATCTCAAAAAAGCTAAGAATATGTTGGTACGACCTTAGAGTTCATTTGGTAATGACAAATTCCTCTCTTAATTTATTTTCCCTCTAATTCCCCTTCTACCTCATTCTCCTTTATCTCCTATTTCTTTATTTCATAAAATGTGTTTCTGTACCAAGTTCTGTGTGCATATGTTCTCTTTTTTGTTCACATGAGAGTGATGTTTGACTTTACTCTCTCCTTACTTATATATAGATTTCTCCCTAAGTACCCAGATTATGTGAGATAATTATCCCTAAACTTCCCTTTCTCCCTATTCTCCTTCTTCCTCTCTCTTTCCATTCTTTTCTTAAGATCAACAAGACGTAATAGAACCATTCCCAGACCTTGACTAATTTGACTGCCTTTAAAGTCCCAGATGATAGGGTTCAGAGGGAATATGTGTATATATATCTATATATCTATAGATATATATATCTATATCTATATCTATCTATATCTATCTATCTATCTATATATATATATATATCTTATCCTCATGTTTCAAGGTAAGTAGTTTATCCATGTTTAGTTTTATCAACATTCTTTCATGTTTAACTATATATGTTTCTCTTCATACCTGTGTTTGAACTTCAAAATTTCTTTACAACTCTGACCTTTTCATCAGGTATTCTTGGAAGTCTTCTTTTTCATTAAAGAACTATTCCTTGCCCCTTTTCCTTACTTCACTAGACTAAATTTTGCTGGCTAAGTTTTTCTTGACTGAAAGTCCATATCTTTTGCCTTCTGGAATATTTATCTGAAGAAATGCACTGCTGGTGGGATGCTTCATCATGCATACTTCTAATTGTGGATTCTCAGTATTTAAATTCTTTCTTTCTGAATGTTTGCAGCATTTTTTTCATTGACCTAAAAGGTCTGGATTTTGTCTTAGATGCTCATGGGAGTTTTCATTTGATATTTTCTTTTGGGAGGTGATGGGAGGATTCTTTCTATTTCTACTGTTCCTTTAGTTCTAAGGGATCTATTCAATTCCTTTTACTATTTCTTGAAATGTGATGCCTAAGATCTCTTTTTGGTCAGTGTTCAGATAGTCTAATGATTGTTAATTTTGGTTTGTTACTTGGGCACAATTTTGGACCCCTTGGGGCAAGCTGTTAATTAATTGCCTTTCCAATTTTTTTCCATCTTTTTTCTCATTTCTTCTCCTTTACCTCAAGCACTTTCATTTCATAGATGAAAAAACATTTTAAATTTTTTTGGGGAAAAAACACTCTTGCTTTCTCTTTTTTAGGAATTCTAGTTGAATTTATTCCCAAACTTTTTTCTTTTTCTTTTTTTTGGGGAGGAAGGAGGTGGCAATTCTTGCCAATGATTGGAGTCATTCTCTTCTGTGTCTCTGTCTTGAGTGTCACTGTTACCTTACTAATTTATTATGTTGGGATTCTTTTTTTCAAAAAACTTTCTCATTCTTCCAGTCTACTTCTTATCTTCAAGCTTAACATTAAGGCTAGTTTCTGCTGCATTTCTGAAAGCAAGGTCTGAGTTGCTCGATGTGCTGATTTCTTGAGGTACTAAATGTTGTAATATTCTGGGATTTGAGAGACAGACTAGATACCAAACTTATAGTAATCCTAAAGGAATCCAGTCCATGGCAAAGCCTGATTGCTCACCTGCTCCTCTGATGACCAATACAAAAGAACAATGGCAAATTCTTGACCTGGATTTAGGTCTGTGCAGAAGTAGACTGCTTCTAGATTTCACCTCCATCAGCCAGATGAAAGTATCTTTTGTTTCATAGTAGCAAAACTGCAGGCTCTCTTTTTGGTCTGGAAGTCCTTCCTTGATTATTTCTCTGCAGGCTGAATTAGAAGCTAACAGAGGAATCTTCCTCTGAGCTTGGAGTCTGAAGAATACTGCTGATGCTCACTGGTTTCTGAATTTCCTCCTTTCCTAGTTCACTACTTAATTCTCCCTTCTCGGCATAGCTTCCTTTTCACTCCACTCATGATCTTTGATTCAGGCTAGATAGAGGGGAACAAAAATGGTACCCCCCAGGAATCTGGTGGAGGGCCAATATAGACTGGAACCTCCTACTGGAGTGGTGCATTATTTCTCCCTTGGCCTGCTGGCATTCTCTATGTGTTGTGTGCTCTTGATCAGCCCCTACTTCTAGTGTTTGTAGACCTTCAGATTTGTCTCCCTATGCCAAATTGGATTAGGTTTATGACTCACTGTGATTTTACTTGGATTTCCTCATCAGGATTTGGTCTGGTGCATTTTCTCTTGTTGACTGAAGGAATTTATACTGGAAAGTCTACCAAAATTCTTGCTCTCATAGTGCCATCCTCACCTAGTCTTGTAAAAATGGAAAATTAACAGCTAAAGAACTTAGTTAACTAAACTCTACATTTTATAACTAGGTTTCTACTTCCTACAAGTTGCTCTCCCCCTCTCCTTCAATTCTGGGTGATTGCCAGAGATTTTTCTTAAATAGAACTCTACATTTCTTTCTGCACTGTTTAAATATATTGTGAATGCAAGAGAGAAATTTTAAAACACAATTACACAGTAGTTTTCTAACAAAGGAAAACAAAAGAGATGGGTGAGGGGAAAAAAATGATTGAATCTTAAACAGAGGCAAAGAGAAAGCTTATATTTTATGTAAGGGAAAAGGAATGACTTCTTCAAAATGTCTCTGGCAAGATTTAAGGAAATGAAGAGGAAATAAATGACCACTATTGAGAAGACAAAATGGTGGTGATATATTATTAAATCTTATTATTAGAAGTGACTCCCATCAACTGAGTAGATAAAACTATTGAGATAAAAAATTATACTCTATTATAGACAGAGTCAACGCTCTTTATTCATTAGGTCCTTTTTGAAATGTGCAAATCCTTAAAAATTCTTAAAAAAATAAAAACAAACACAAAGCCCTTACATTTAACACTGGCAGGCCCTCAAACTATGATCTGATATCTCTGCTTCAATTTACATACAAAATAAAAAAATGCCATTTATTCTTATTGTCTCCTCTTCTCACCTCCCACTCTTTTTTCCATCTTTTGTAATATGGATTATGATTTTTCCACTTAATTGAAACTCTTTTCTCTATATTATCAACAATCATACCATGGCTAAATTGAATGATATTTTCCAGTGTTTAACATTCTTGATTCCTCTGTAGAATTTGATACTTTCTACCACTTCCTCATTTTTAATTTTCTCTACTTTCTGAGTGATGATACTACTTCCTGGTCCTCCTACTAACCTGATTCCTCCTTATGAGTCTGCTTTATTTGGCTCATCACAGTGTTCTACCCACTACACTTCAGTGATCTCAGGGCTTTTGAACCTTCATTTCTTCTTTCCCTATGCTTTTCTCTCTAGACAATCACATCAAGCTCCATGGTTTCAATTATCTATTGAATTATCTATGCCATAGATCCCTCATCATCAATGAAATACATATCTCCAGCAAGATATTCTAAAGGTGGCTCCTACTTAAAATGTCCAAAGCAGAACTGTAACAGTAACCAGGTGCCCAATATATACAAGAGAACCTGCTACCACAGGTTCTTAGATTTGCACTCATAAAAGAAAAGCAACTTTCAAGGAGTTAACAATCACTTTAATCAAGCACAGGTTTCAGAGAAAATCAAAATCAAAATTGGACAGAGGTTCCAAAACTGTCTGACCATTACATACATACACAGTTACCACAGAGGGAAGAATCATCTTCTAGGTTTTGGGGAGGGGGCTTCTTAGCAGTTTTCCAAAGTCTTTCTGGACAAAGAAACATTTCCCAATCAGTAAGCCCCAAAGTAAAACCTCACCCTCAGAGTATTTTTACACTTTTTAGTGCCAGAGGGCATAACCCTCAGACCCAGTGCCTCAATTAAAAAGAAAAGGTACTTGGGACCCTTCTACAAAACAACTCCCCTAATCAAGCTTCCCACTATGAGCAGGCCCGTCAATGGGTGGGAAAGATTCTCCTTAATAACATTATTCAATCAGAGGCTCTTTTAGTAGAACAAAAACAGCAAAAGATCCTATTTTACTTGTCATTACAAGAACTCATTGTCTTTACCTGGAAACCTTTCTCTCTTTTTCACTTACCTATGTCTGTTTAGAGCATCACTGTTTTGGAATCACAAAGTTTATAATTTAGGAACCATCTTGAACTTTTCACTCTCTCTCTCTAAACATATTCAACCAGTCACCAAATTCCACCCATCATGCTTCCTTAGCTTTTATCCTTCTCTTTGCCTCCAATCATAGAGATGCATCTTTTCTCCATTCACAACAGAAATTATTCCAATAACCCCAGGGCTGATTTTCTTTGATCCAGTTTCTCTCCTCTCCAATCCACCCTATACAAAGTTGCCAGATTTGTCTGACTTAAGAATGGGTGTGACCATTTCTTTCTGCTAGTCAAGAAGCTCCTGAGGTGCCTTTTGTTTCATTTGTTTCAGGCTAACTATATACCACTCAGTTTGGCATTTTAAGTCCTTTATCTCCAGACCAATTTCATATTACTTCCCCTAATGTATGCTACATTCTAGCAAAAATTGTTCTATTTCCATACCTTTCTTTGCACAGGATATATACTATTCCTGAAGCATTTTTCCTTTTTTACCATCACAGTTTCACCAATGCCTAAGTCAAGTGCCAACCCCTCCCTTTCCTCCTAATCTACCTTTCCTAATCCCCCAAATTGGTAGTTTCACACAGAAACTGATATTGTGTTTTCTTATGTAATCCATGTTCCAAAGCCCATCAGTATGGGACCCTCTCCTCACTGTCAAAAATCAGTGCCCTGTGGCTGGTAGGGTGGAGTTGATGAAAATGGGAGAGATGAAAGTTTTCAGTCTTCTTTGACTTCTCTTTGAGTCTCCAACCCCACTGAAGAACAAGACTAGAAATAAAAGGAGTTAACAATTCCAGCATGACTCAATTTGATACACTAAAGACTTCTGGAAATTTTTATAAGGGTGACTTCAGGGACTGCTTTTCTTAGTGTATCTACCTCATTCCCAATGAAATTATTTTGTTCTATATTATCTTGGATATATTCTAGTATGTATATGGTCTTAGATTTCAATTTTCTGTTACCAAATTGGATAAATAGATTTCATAGGTAATTCCTATGTATATTTATTGTGGAACTAGTATTTGGTCAGAAATGAGTCAAATTATGGATGGAGTTCTATTTTCCCCATGAAATAATCAGTGACCAGAAATTAGAATCTGAAAACAAATAAATATTTAGGGGAGAAAATAGCTATAATTTAAGCCTGGAATTCCTCTCTCCAAGGAAAGCATAGTGGTCAACCTCTGGCCCCAACTTCCTGCTTTCCCTCCTGGTAAGAATTAGTTTCCCTAGGATAAAGGTGAGCAAGAAGAAGCTAGACATTTCTATTCTGCCTCCCTTTGAAGTACACAAAGATACCCTGTGCTGCATGTGGGGAGCATCTTTGTAACACCTCATTTCGTGCTTGACTCCTCTCTCACATTGACTCCTCATATCCAATCTGTTTTCTAGCATTATAATTTTAACTTCTCAGCATCACTTTTATCTTCTCTTAATTTGCCTCCAAACATCCTTGAACAGGCCTCAAACTCTCAGATGGTTACCTTGACTGTTGAAATATCAATCTGAATGGTCTTCTTTCTTCACCTATAACACAAGTATGATCACATCATCTCCCTACTCAGTTATCTCTGTTAACTCTCATTCCCTTCAAGATCAAAATAAAATTTTTTATTTGATTTTTAAAGTCTTCCACCATCTACCACCATCCTAACTTTCTGAACTTCTTACTCATTCCAATCCTCTACATACTCTCTGTTGTAATGATGTTGAACTCCTTGCTATTCTGGGCACTCCATTTTCCTTACTATCTGCCTTATACCAGTTGTCTCCCATGACTGAAATGTTCTACTTCCTTGTTTCTACTTGTTGGCCTCTGGCTTCCTCCAAGACCCAACTGAAGTCTCACCTTCTTCAAGAAGTTCTTTCCAGTCCCTTTCCCCGTCCTCCCCAATGTCATTTCAAATTTCTTCTCTTTGAGGTACATATATATCTTAAAAGTATGGTTATTCACATGTTATCTTCCACATTGGGAAGGGAGAGACCATTTTTCCCTTTCTTTGTATCCCCAAGGTTTGACTCAGTGACTGACAAATAGTAAGCTCTAGATAAATGTTTGTTTTCTGTGTGTGTGTACTTTTCCATGTGTATGTTCATTTCTTCCCATGTAAAATATAAACACACAGTGTCTTTTACTTTTTTGTGTTTATATATCTAATGATTAACACACAGTCAGTACTTCCTTAAGAAACACTTATTAAATTGAATCAACTGGAATTGGAATAAACAGTAGGTCTTTGAAAATTGATCTAAGAAAAAACTTACTGTACTCTGGGGCACTTAATTTTGAGGGCACTGAATTAAAACAAAACAAAACAAAACACTGAAACACTTGTGCAGGAAGTTAACAGAGCTTACCAAATCACTAGAAGATTGAGTTAAAATTGAAAGCTACTAAATGGTAAGTCTGATGCAGCTCATCAACTTCACCTTTCAATTCCACTAACAAGGAATTTGGGTCTCTGCCCTCTCGGTTGTGCATCCACAATGTGTCACTTGTTCTTTTATTTTTTCTGGTATGAAAATTTCTAGTTAAACCTCTTCTAGATTCTGATGTTTATATGTTATGGATAAGAGGATTGAAATAGTGAAAAACAGAAAAGAGTCTTTTTAAAGGATAAATTTAGTCAAGTCTAGCTATAGGATGATCATCTACTACAGATTTTTTTTCTCTAATACACTATCAGTTTTTTAAAACTAATTCATGCTAATTGGACCTTTAAAAGTTATATAACATTATAGTACAAAATATTGATTTTCACACTTTATATCTTACCTTGTTTAAAGTATTTTCTGCTGCTTCCTACAATTGGCTTGAAATCTAAGCAGAAGTTCACATTTTTATAAGCTTAAAAGGAATCACATCAGTCCCATAATTGGTTATCACTCTATACACTTCACTTTTTCCTTCCTATAAGTCTTAATTTTTCTAAGATTAATGGAAGAACATGAACATTGTTTGAGAGAAATGAATTATAATTCATCACATAGATACTATGGTAAAAATGAACAGTGAACTGACAGTAACAATGGTTTTCCAAAGTATTTACTCTGCGCTCCCTATTTCCCACAGTCTAATATATAAAGACAGACCAAAAGACTTTGTTAGAGCAGTTATATAGCTATACTCAACAGAGCACAGAGAACAACACTATCTGCTGCTGGTTTTTAAAAAATGAGTTCCCTTCTTATGTTGCTAAGCAAGACAAGAAAAATGGTAGAATAAAATCTACTGTCACTTCCTACAGTCAAAGCATAAAGCCATTTGACACTGGGGTATGTCAGAACAGTGGACAGCATTACTCAAAGTGCTAACTGTGAACACATAGGACAATTTATATGTAACAAGGCACAACAATATCTAGAAACATTTTCATTGTCATGAGTGAGATCAGTTACTAAATTGACATAACACTTCCCTGGAGATATGTTTTCAAAAATAATGCTTCTCTTACATTGACAGTTTCAAATTTTACACCAATTAGATATAACCTCACCCTGACTGCCCTTAATTGCCCATTAAAATGTTTATATTTTCAACTAAACACAACAAAAAAAAATGTTTCAAATCAATCAGCCTTTTTCCATCACAAATTTCTGAGACTTGATGTGACTGCTAAACAATGAATTACATCTCACTGTGATGTGAAGAACATCTTGAAAATATTATTTTCAGTTTCATAGTTTAATTTATAACTGAACCTCATTATTATAAATTGAATGAAGAAAGGTAAAGTATTACATATTTATCAATATAAGGATGCCATGGCCAAAGGGTTTATCACTAAATAGCCTCCTTATACAATGAGTTCTGTCTTCTTAAAGATGTTGGTACTTGGAAAACAGATAGAAGTCCATTACTGGTATCATAAATCCAAGGAGTGATGGGAAGGGCCATTATGAATAAAAATATACATCAGTTTATTATCAACAAATAGATGCATGCAGAAGTGGTATAAATGATATCAGGGTAATAGGCAGCCTGCATGCCCCATTGGTAGCCACATAATGTCAAGAGATTTGGAAGAAACCACTCAAAATGTTGGATAAATCATCTATGGTAGATTTCTATACTTGGATGGATTGGTACAAGTGGATCTATATTGCAACAAGCATCTATATCACTGAATTCACAGTTCCACTGACATAAAATTACCAATATAGAGGATATCTCCTGGAACTTTACCCTTAGGTGAACTTATGTCACATCTGGCTTAATGCCATTACATACCAAATTGCTGCATAATGCTCTCTGTCTTTGTTTCTTATATAATTTTAATATCTACATGACTGATACTTTGAGGAGTGTTTTTGAAGTTAGATTTTTCTCCCTACTGACTGACATGGACAAATACCAGGACAGTCTGATTGATGACTGTGTCATCAGACTGATGACTGATGATGACAGTCATTATTTGTGTGACAGTAAAAACATGCCCCCCTGAGGGAGGCAGTGTTTTGCAGTGGCACAGTCAAAATTTAAACTTGGGTCCTATGGACTCCAAATCCAGTTCGTTTTCTCCTTTTGTTGCACTTTGTCTCCAATAAAAATCTGTTGCCTATCTCCCACATCAGGAGTATCTGAGGAAGAAGTAAAACTTGGTAATAGTAGATTTCAGGGAAGTAATAAACCACAGTGCATGGCAATAGGATTTCATATAGGAATAATTCTAATGTGTCAATAATCTGCTAAAATTAAGTAGCAATTAATTAATGAAGGAGAAGGTACTAGACACTCTGAAAGCTATTGTCCTTTATGAACCCTTATTCATTTGTCCACATTTTGTCAGTTCTTACCTCCACATCATCTCTAGTCATCTTCTCCCATTTTTTCCTACTCAGATGGTCTCCACTCCAGTTCTGGACTGCATCAACTATCATGGGAACAGTTGCCTCCTAATTTCTCTCCTGCTTCCAACCTCTTCTCTCTTTAGCCCATCATTCAAATAGGTGCTAACATAATCTTCATGACATGGGTCTATCTTTTTCACTCAAAAAATTCCCTAGTGTCTCCCCTTCTGCTTCCAGGACAAAATACAAGCTCCTTAATTTGGTTGCTAAGTTCATGTATACCATGTTCACATAGAAATGAAACCTTCTCAGCGCTATCAATGTTATTTCATACTCTCTTCCCTTTGAGAACTCAGAATTCTGGTTAAACTAGATTAATAGATTTTCTCCAAACTTTATATTCCATTTCCTGCATCCAAGAAAGATACTCACTATGCTTGAAATTATGCCCTTCACTTTTAGCTTTCAGAGTGTTTCCTCCTTCAAAGTTCAACTCAAGAGCCACCTCTTCCATAAAATCTTTTATTCCCTCAGTCATGAATGTTTAATCCTTCATTTGTCCTTATAGTATATTCTGTACATGCTGGACAGCACCCTTTAGTGGACTTTAAGACTGTCACCTCCCTGAGGACAGGTCGCTTCTTTGTTTTTGCCTTTGTACCTCTAGTGTCTAACAGTGGGCCTTGAATTTAAAACTAATTAATAATGTTGGTCCCATTGATTTCTATTTTTTCCCAATAACAATCATTTTTTCCTCACCTTTCTATATGCCTCCTCCCAAGTAAAATAAATTTAAAAAAGGAAAAAATAAAACTTTCTTAATAAATATACCCAGTCAAGTGAAGCAAATTCCTTTTCTGGCCAAAACCAAGCATGCAGCTTACTTTGCATTTAAAAGTTATGTTCTCTCTGTCAGGAGCAGAGTGACAGGTTCTCTGGAAACATGATGTATCACTGCCCTGATCAGAAATCTTACATCTTTCTGAGTCTTTTCTTCATAATTTTGTTGTAATTGTTATAAATTGTTTGCACAGCTCACTTTACTCTATATCATTTAAAAGAGGTGTTGTCAGTTCCCTCTGAAACTATCAAATTGAATTAAAAGTATAAAATGTGTGGGAACTTTTCCTTAGGTCTTCCTAGTTAGAAAACAGCTCAAAAAACATTCCTTAATGTGAAACAAGACTTTGACTTAAGATCAATCATAAGTAAAGCTAGCATCTATGCCAGTGAAATTAGAAATTAAGCAAAGGTTGATGATTCAAGTTAGACAGAACTAAGGTGGGGGAAGCCCCAGAAAGAAAGGGAAATACAAAGCAGGGGGATATCAAGAACTAAGCAATTAGACCTCCTTCATGTAAGTGAGCCCAGAGAAGCAATATTAGGGCAAGGTCTACAATATTTCAAAAGCCTAGAAAGAACTACAATCTCGTATATAGTTTGCATTGGCCTTCCAAGTGAAGGACATTTTCAAAGTCAGTAGGAAGGGCCTCTTTCCAGTTCCAATCTCTTAAAAATTTTTGCTGATGTTGACTGAAATTCTTTTTCATCTTGACACAAAGCTAGCCATTCCACAATTAGAGGAAGGTAAACCATTGACAGAAATTTGGAAAGGAAAACACATTTCCATACTGAGATATAAATTCAAGACATTACAATTCTTCTTGGCAATTTTTGGTAGAAGAGGGAGGCACCCTATTCCTGAAAGAGGAAGAAGATCTTAGAAACGGAAAACTGGGAATTAAAGACAAACCTCTACGTGCTTCTGTGTCCTCATCTATAAAAGGAGGTGGGATTTGATTGTCTCCAAAATTCTTTCCACTCCTAAGTTATAATTCTTTGCATACACAAACAAACTATATATCTATACTTAGCATGGGGAAAATAAGACTTTGAAGTTAGGCATTGAGAGGGATGGAAAACAAGATAGCTGTCTTTACACACCTGAAGAACAGTCCTATGGAAAAAGGACAAGATGTGTTACACTTGACCCCAGAGGGTAGAACTAGGAGAAATGAGCAAAATTTGCATTTGTTTTAAGGAAAGTCGCCTGAAAAAGTAGGGCTACCCCAAAAAGGAATGTGCTACCCCAGCAGGCGACAAGTTTCCCATTAGGAAAAGTGTTCAAGCAGGTGCTGCTCCCTAAATACTTGGAGGTGGGGTGAGAAATCTTGCAAAGTGAATTCTTGGTCAGATTCAGGTTAGATATGATGGACTCTGAGATCCCTTCCAACTTCTGCAGTCTGTCATGTATCTACATTTTAAATATGCACAGGATCGGTTATTTTTATAGAGTATTATCAAGAGTAGCAAAACTTTAAAATAGATGATAGGTCTGTAGAATCCCAATCTTAGGGTTGGAATGGGCTTTCATGGTGATTGAATCCAGTCTGATTATTTTACAGTTGAGAACCACAGAATTTAAGTGATTTGCTCAAGGTCAGTCAAGTAGGACGTAACAGAAACTGAGTGTAAATAAAATATTCATATCTGCTAAAAACCTATAAAATGGAAGAAAGTAAGGATCACGTTTTATTTCATATATGTATGCCCAATGGTTAGCACTATGAAAAGTACATGAGATATTTAATATATGTGGGGAGTTGTCTCCGTTATTTTTAGTTGTTTTAGTTATTTTAGTTATTTTTATTTTCATTGGAGGGAGGAGTAATTTGAATTGAATGAAAGTAAATTAAGGTACTCACTTGGAATACAAAATTAGATCAAAAGTTAATAAGCAATTGCTGGCTTCATTATGACCTAACCATCTGCCCCAAAGAGATGAACCATAATTGGGCAAATGTGGATTTGTCCTAGTGACCTTATTTAGGAATTACAGATAGAAATTATTTTCTCCCTAGGAGTAAAGAAGAGAAAGGATTCTTCCTTCAGTGACCTCCATAACTACTATATTTGTAATGTGGTCCTCCCTATACCCTGTAACTGTTACTGAGGTATCCCTTTTTCCCCAAAACCTCTATAGGAACAAAGGTCATACTTCCCTTTTTCACAGCTCAATTACATCTTCAGCCTGTCCCCCATTCCAAATTTTTTTATGCCTGATTAAAATAGCCTCAGTTCCATCCCTGCTGACCAATATGATAGCGTGCAACCATCTTTTGTTTGTTTTTTAGCCCTTCAGATCATTCTTTTCCCAGAGTTTTCCCTCTGTTTCCTCCTCATTGGAGGTGAGTTTACCTTTTTCATTTTTGTGGGCCAGCTAGGTGATGCAGTGGATAAAGCAGGAGTCAGGAGAACCTGAGTTCAAATCTCACCTCAGACACTTGACACTCACTAGTTGTGTGACCTTGAGCAAGTCACTTAACTCCAATTGCCTCATCCTGGGTCATCTCCAGTCATCCTGATGAATATCTGGTCACTGGATTCAGATGGCTCTGAAGAAGATGTAAGGCTGGTGACCTACCACAGCCCTCCATCACTCAAAAACAACCTTCTCTAAAGAATTACTCAGTGGTGACCAATCTCCAGTTCATTGGTAACAAGAATCTTCAGAGAGACAATATTCATTTCAAACTTGCTTTGGGAGAACTGGCATTTTGTGGAAACATAGTACTAGAAGTGGTCTACTCACTTGCAGGAAGAGACTGTTTCCAGCTGCTTTTTGATTACTCTCATGTAGATAATGAGAAGAAAAACAAAGAAAACAAGGCAAGTAGACTTTATTCCTTGCCTACTGGAAACAAATGCTTTCCAAGATAAATAGCTTTGAAGGGGAAGTCAAGGTGAAAAGCTACAAGACTGTGTAGATTTGAGGAAAAGAACTGAAGTCTATAAAAATCACAAGGAAAAGAAAGGATTATGAGACAATGAGGAGGGTGTAACCAATATTATCCTGACTTGCCTTGAGTCATTTCACTGTTCTTTCAGTTTAATTCCAGTGTTGACCCAGAAGCACTTCTCCTTTAAAGAGCCTTTCAAAAGATAGAAAATCAGTTTTTTTAATATAAGAACAATAGCATCCTTTTGAAAGTGTGAGCTCCTGCCTTAAATGACCTTATTTCACATTTGAATACCCAAATGCTTCCAGCAATCTTATTCTGCACTTCATTCTCTCCAGTGATCCGAATCATTGCCCATCGATGCCTACCCACCCTGTGTGACACTTGTTCACGTTCTCTTGTAAGTTAATTCCAGGAGGTCAACCCATGTGCTGGACCCATGTTTTGTTTGATGGATGATTCTTTGACTCATGACAGGTTATGAAAACAATCAAAGCAGAAGAGGAAAATTGTTATTGCTGTTTTTAGTGTTATAATTTTTGTCAGATCATCTTGACCGTGATTTCTTTTGTAGAAGGGACTCACAGGAAATTCCCTCTAACAATGCTGACTGATACTTGTTGTGCAATTTATAATCTTAGAGGACTACCTGATAGGTTAAACCCAGGAGCACATTGTTTTTTTGTTTTTTTTGCAAAAAATGGGAACCCAGAGGTCTCCTCTGAATTCATTAGGCTATGCTGTTTCTTGAGAAAATGTATTCACTCAATACGTATTTATTGATCACTAAGACTACTACGTACAGGAAAAAAAAAATCAACTTCTCACCTTAGCATATTTCTACTAGTTTGTACCAAGTAAAATGGAGCCTTGACATTTGAGAGATTGCACAATAAAGCTATGTAACCTTGAGCAAATTTCTTTAGTTCTTTGAAAGTGTTTTCTTATATTATTTGGGGAAATAACATCTGTTGTAGCTGCATCCCCATAGGGTTGTTTTGGAGAGAGGACTTTGCAAATAAAGTGCCATAACTGAGATAGAAGCTGTTACTATAACTATTGATAAGGTATTGTAATGAATAGGGAGAGATGGCCTTGGCATTAAGAAAGTTTGAGTTCAAATTCTGCCATTTGGCATATGGTAGCTGTATCACGTTGGACAAATCATTTAGCTTCTTATTGTTCCAGTTCTCTGAAACTGTACATTGTTGAGAAGCTGCTGATCTGCATTGGTAGAATTTCTCACCATGAGCTCCTGACATGGTGAAAATATTGGTCCTTTGAAAAGAAATGTAAGTGGATATTACTACATTAACAGCTAGTATTAACTCTGCCACTATTGCTTCTAACTAAATGTCCACCATTATTATTTCTTTTACAGCTCCTGCTTTGTTATCACTACTGCTATTAAAGCTACTAGTCATGGCACTACTACTAGGTCAATAAATCAGCATTTATTAAGCTCCTTCTATGTGTCAGGCTTTTTCCTACATTTTTGGGATCCAAAGACAAAACTTGATGCCCTTAGGGAGTTTATGTTATAATAGGGAGATGAACATAGGTACATATGCATATACATAGAAAAGTTTTAGTGAGAAGGTACTAGTAGTCTAGGGTACCAAGAAAGGACTCAGGTAGAGGGTGGCACTTCATATGAAACTGGAATGTGACTAAGGATTTTAACAAGTAGGTATGAGTAGGGAGCACATTCTAGGCATGATGGTCAACCTGTATAAAGGCATGGAGGTGGGACACGGAGTACTGTGTTTCAAAAATAGTAAGAAACTCAACTAAACTGGAATCCTAAGGAGACTGAAGAAAGACAATAAATGATGAGATTTAAAATGTAGAATAGAAGAAAAGAATGCATTTAATGCTGAGGAGAAATAGGGAGTCAGTGGGAGGGCAGTTATTGAGAGGGGCAGGGTCATTGCCAGACTTGCTTTTTAAGAAAATCGTTTTGGTGGCTGTGTAAAGATTGGATTGGAGCTATTACTATTCCTCCTCTTTCTCCTCTTTATTCTCTTTTATCTCTTCTATTTACTCCTCTTCTTCTCCCTCCCATTAATACTGAATGTGATAAGTGAGGGAAGATTTCTCAGGGACCTAAGTAAGGCGGACATGAGGCCTGAGTTTCAATTTATCAAAATCATACGATATGGGGAAACTTGAAGTGATGAAACTGTCGCCCCTCTCCCCAGTCTAAAATAGAGACTGCTAGCTAAGGTCGCTGATTCCCATTTCCTTATTTCTGAAATAGAGACTGCTAGCTCAGGCTTTTGACCAAAAGAGTAAGGGGCAAGGGTGGGGGGGCAGGATTTGTGGTTATTTAGCTTTATAACTCAGCATCTGCTTCTGGAAAGATGCCTCCCTGCTCCAGGAAACTGGTGAAGGGATCGCCTGCATCTTCTAAGAACCAAATAAAGGACTTTCTGTTTGTACTTTGAGATGCCTCTGGGTAGTCAATTTGAGTAGGGATCTGGCCATCCCACATAATACTACTGCTACTATTGCTGCTGCTACTACGACGACTACTACTACTACTATTACTATCTCTACTACTGTTAGTTCATGCAGCAAGAAAGAAATTAAATCCAGTTTGTCTCTCCCATTATGAGACAGTTTCATATAAAAGGAATCCATGAAATATTATAGCATGTTCACTGGAGTACATAGATTAAAATTCACATCAACGTCTTCATGCAATGACTAAGGAAAGTAGCAACTTCTTCCTCATTATGGTTTATACCAGCAGTGATATGACCTTCAAAAAAAAGAAAAACAAGACTGTCAGGTTTGTTAGAAATTAATGGCCTTCCACATTTGTAACTTGTCTCCCATATGGTCTTAAACACACCATCTTCTAGCACACTGAAACGAGATCTTTCTGTTCCCTCACATGGCAACCTTCCAATACCGCTTGAAAAATAGAGAAAACTCAAGGAATAAAGGAGAAGAGCATTGCCATAGGAAGAAGAGCACTCTTCATATTTTATGTACTACTCATCTCTAAATGTGTCAAGGGAATATGGCAGGAAGGTGGCAGTGTTGGGTGCTTTAATACCCAAAACCATCTGCATCATTTGTGCAGTCAAGGAGGAAAACAAACAAAATCTTATTTGTCATATTAACAGCTAGCATGTCACAGTGCTTCAAAATTTACAAAGTATTTTACATGTACTATCTCAATGAAGCCTCATAAAATGGGAGTTACTATTTTTAATCTCCATTTACAAATGAGGAGACTGAAATCTAGACAAATTAAGTGATTTGCCCAGGGTCATACAGCTAGTAAGTGAAGGGGATGAGGTAGATAGGGTTTCAGCAAAGGTCTTCTTGGGTCCAAGTCTAGAATTGAATCTATTCCAGTACCTAGTTGCTTTAATGTGAAATCAACTGCTGGTTGTGAATATATTCTTATGCCTTATTTTTCCTATATTCATAGTTGAAATCACTTTATTTACCACTGACTAAAGCTTTCCATTTGGAATGACCTTTCCAGGAATAGCAGGTAAATAGCAGCTCCCACTGAGCATCACCCTACAATCATTAGATTACAGAACTATAAGAGTAATAAGAATATTTCAAGCTCTCTAATAAATGTTAGCATTGATAAAAATGCTCATTTTACTTGTATATGTTATCAGGCCTTGAACTTATCTTCAACTTTTCTTTCATATTTTTCCCCAGTCCCCCAAAAGCTGATAGCAGCAAGAAAGAAAAGACATAGTATTGAGAAATATAGCATATATGTTGATAGTTTAAAAATTTTTATAATACTTACAAGAGTGGTCCTTATCTCATTTCTTTCTAAAGATTTAATTAGTAGACCTTTCCTATTTCTAAGCCTTTATTATTATTTTTTTCAAAATGAAGTAAAATATATCATTACAAATCATTTAAGCTAAATTTTACTCTTTAAAATAAATTACCACTTTTATATAGGAAGACTTGATATCTTATCCTTGGCAATTTTATAACTTTCAAAATATACTTAGCTTTAATGGCTTTCCCTGTCAGTGCAATTAGCAAGGTCTTAGTAAGTTATTAATAAATTCAGCCAGTCAAGCAGAAAGGAGATTTTTTTTTTACATAAAGGACCACTTACAACTTTGTCTAATGAAAAGAGTTCTAATATACTCTTTTCTAAAAAACAACATTCTTTGTTTTATTTGAATATGTTGCTATCTACCTGAAACATCTAGGTACCCAACCAGACCTTATTTAATGGTCCTCTTTTCTCTGTAGCATCTTGAATTTGGAACAAAATACTACTTAACAAACCATGTATTTTTAAATGACTATTTCTATTGGAATGAAAACTATTGATATTAAAGGATACTGAGAGATCATCAGAATTGGACCTACGTTAGTAAGTAGTAAGATATGTTATATCATGTTATGTTCCACTAGAGAAGGAAATGGCTAACTACCCCAGAATCTTTGCCAAGAAACCCCACAACCCCACATGACTGACTTATGGGACAACAACAAATTGTATGCCTAGAAAACTATAGTCAATTCATCCAGAATATTATGCACTGTTTAATATCTTGCTATATCCCTTAGACAGTGAAGCATCATGATAGAGGGAGGAACTTGAAGTCAGAAAGATCTGACTTTAAGTTTTGCCTTAGACACTTATCAGCTGTGTGAACCTGCACAAATCACTTAACCACTCTTGGCCGTGGCTTCCACTTGTGGTGGCAAGCAAAATATGATCTTTTGCTGTTTTTGTTTTAGTAAAATCAAGGGCTTCTGATTGAATATTGCCGTTATGAATCAAGAGTCTTTACTAGGTGTAAAGTACAAAAACAAGAGTTTCTTTAATTAGAAACAGTGTATGTATTTATATTGTTAATGTGATTAAAGATCTTTCCCATCCATTAATGGGCTTGCCCATTAAGGGGAGTTCGATTAAGGAAGATTTGTAGGAACACCCACACCTTTTGTTAATGAGGCACTAGTTCCCAAGGGTTGGGATGCCTTCTGACTCTAAAAAAAGGTATAAATACTCTGAGGGTGAGGTTTTACTTTGGGGTTTACTCACTGGAAGTGTTTGGCCAGATGGGGACTCTGGGAAGCCACTAAAGGAGCCCCCGGCTTTGAAAACCCAGATGTGGGTGCTTTCCTCTCTGGGAACTATGGTCAGACAGTTGGATCTGTCTGCTGAATTCAGGTAGAAGAAGCTATGTGTGTTGACTCTTTGATTTCTCTGTATTTTCTTTGAAGTTCAGGGTGCTAACACCCCTGCACTAGGTGAATGTTATATGTGCTTGGTTAAAGGAATGATACGTGTGCTTGATATAAGTGACTGTTAACCCCTTGAATGTTGCTTTCCTTTCATGAATGCAGACCTAAGAACCCGTGATAGCAGGCCCCCTCCTGTGTATGTCAGGGTGCTTACTGATACACCATTGTAAACTGGAGATAAGAACAGAACCTTCCTCCCAGAGTGGTCATAAGGTTCAAATGAGATAATAGTTGTGAATTGTTTTGCAAACATTTTATATATATTAACTTATTATCTGAAAATATCCATTTGTTACTTTTGAAACATATTTGAGCATTCCTTGTATAAGGTTGCCTCTAATAGTATCTTTGCAAAAAACACTATTTGAGTCATTATAACCAAATACCAACCCTAAAGTTGTAAAACTTTGCAACTGTAATATTCTCCCAACTCCTACTGGTGAAATTTACCCCCTCAGCCCTATGTAGATATCTGCCACCTCTGCAATGTCATTTCATTCAGTAAATAGTTGTTGTGGTTGTTTTTTTTTCTCTGTCATTCCCACCTTAATTATAAACATGAACAAATATTTCCCCAATACACTTTTGTGAAGTGAATAAGTAGTGCTAACCTGGATTTTACAATACAAAACAAAAATAGCTTCATTAACTATTATATATGTAATGGACAATCAATCATGAAACTAATTTTATTTTAGATTTTCAATAAAAATTTAAACTAGGACTTTTTTCCTTAAAAAACCTTTGGGGGCAGAATTGTACATTGAAATATCGATATACATTTTTTAAAGTTATTTTATTAATTTACATTTAATGTGAAAAGTTACTTGGTTGAAATCACACAGAATACTTTTTGACTCTCTTACTACTTGGATTTACTTCCTTAAATGGAAAAATCAATTCTCATAGAAGTTATTCAACTCTTATTTCTCCCTTGCACTGAGGAGGGCCTGTGTTATGGCTGTTTCTATATAGACTGCTTATAAGAACAGGTCAAGTCAGGACAATCTCACAGTCATTTTAACTCCCTCACAAGTGGCTCTTACCCAGAGTGCAATGATTATTCTCCCAAAGCAGGGGAAAGCTTATAAGCACTTTGATGGGCTTAAAATTATGTTTTCTTCATCATCGTCAGCCCTCATCTTAAGTGCACTGTTGGGAACACCTCAAAACTCTCACCTTTAGCCAGTTCCATTTGCCATAAAACAGGGACAAAGAATAGTTTTCTTCTATTCTGTGCACAGGAATGAAAGAGAGTGACAGAAGAAAAGTATTCCTTAAAACCTCTTTAAAATGAAGTGAGAAGGGCACTTGAAATAATAAGTGTCTTGAAACGAACATGAAGGGCTCATATAAATTAAGACATCCACTCAATTCACTTTCAAGGTTAACGAATGTCTTTTCTGGATGATGAGGAGAAGGATGAAGTTGAGGATGAGGATGATGATACTCTTTCCAAAAATAGTCAACATTTATATATATAATACTTTAAAGTTTATAAAGTTGTTGGCAAACATTACCTCATTTGATTCTTAAAACAACTCTTATGAGATAGGTGCCAATATCATTTTACAGATGAGGAAATTGAGGCAGATAAAGGTTAAGTGGTGTGCCCAAGATCACATAGCTACTTAGTGCCCAAGGTCATTTTTGAGCTCAGGTCTTTTCTTCCTGACTTCAGATTCAGTGGACTAGTCACTGTGTTAATGACTCTAATGAAAGCAATTATTAAAACATAGATACTTACATGAAACTTTAAAATGTAAAGACTGTTTTACATACATTGACTCATTTGAGTGTGTGAATTTGTTTACTAAAGGTATAGAAATAGAAATGAGGCTCAGATAATTCTTATGCTTTGCTCCCTGTCACAGAGCTAAGAAATATTTGGGGCAGAATTTAAATCAATATCTTATTGGGTGGGAAATGCTGACTCTTTAATTCTAAATGATAAACCTTTTAAAATATCTTAATTATAGATTTGTAACATTTATCTTCATACATAGAGAATCTCTCTTTAAGATACTACCAATTAATAATCAAAGGTAAAATTAAACAAAAACCTTAAAGGTCAGCAAAAAAAGATTTCAGTTTTGTTTGCTTTTCCTTTGTGTTTTTTGCCAACATTTGGCTAACAGTAATTTCTCCATTGTTTTCCACTGTAGTCTTATCACAATGCCAGTAATCTTTCTTAATGAAATAGAGTCTACAGTGTAACTCATGCATAAAACAATGGGACAAATTGGGGACACTATTTGTTTTACTCCTTTATTTATTAAACATGGTAGCCTGTCTCTATCAATAATTCAAAAAGCAGATCACGGGAGTTCTTATTTTTGTTTTTCCTATATTCATATGGAGTTAGGAAATAGGCTCATTGGAGCAGGTATCATTGCTCTAGAAATGGCAAGAACCCTAGTGGCCATGAAGTTTGACTTCCTCATATTAAGGATGAGGAAACTATGAAGGTCAGTCAGATAGAAAGAGGACTGAGATATGAACCCAGGTGACTGACTCCAAATCCAGTGTTCTTCTCTATTCTTCACAGTGCTTCTGTTAACATAGCAATGCACAGAAACACTATCAACATCAAGAATCTGGATATTGCAGAACATACAGACTTTTCAATTTTTCTAAAGAAGAAAACTCAATACTAGTGCCCAGGTGCATTGCAGTCTTCTTAGTCATTCCTAAGGGGCACATCAGGGAGGAACCTCATTCTTTGAGGAAATTGACATGATTTTAAGATAGCAACCAAGATTTACAGGATAGCTGTAGAAGCAGGAATCTAAGAAAGAAAAAATAATGTGACTTTATAGCAGCAATTTTTCATATCTACTCCCTCTTCCTTAAATCACTAAAGATTAGTGTCTAATTTGGGGGCAGATTTGGGTTGGTGCTGAATGAAAGTCTCTCTTATAGGAGTTTCCAAAATGAAACCATATATGAGATCATATCAGTGAAAATAACACAAGATAGACCTTCACCTCAGATCAACTCTACCTGCATCTATATTAATTGTGTGAGCTTCTTGGGGGCAGCAAATATCTCTTACTTTTCTTGTAACCCCAGTATGAATACAATCTGGCACATAATTAGGTCTTTCTTAGTGATATTGACTGGCAGATATATTGATATCTCTCTATGTAATGTGAATACAGATATATAGAAATATCTATATTACATCCATATATTATATCTATATCACATATCTAGATATATTTTATTCTATATAGATAAAATATATACATAAAGATCTAATATATGAATATATAGGCCTATTTGTACATATTATACATATGATATAGTCATATGTAAACTTAGATATCTCTATACTACATCTATATTAGATATAGATGTTTTATATATATGTAAGGAAAGATATATATATATATATACATATATATATATATACTTTTATATACATATATAAAGATAGATATCTACATAGCAATATATAAATACAACATATACATGTTTAGACAATTATGTTTATAAATGGACACAAAAAGATGGGTAAAGATAGAGATATTTTAGCTAAGTTGAGTCCAAGTTCTGCAATGAAAATGATAATGATGATGAAGATGATGATTCCATTTGTGGAATTATCCTGTAATCAATTCTAAAGGTTATATATGTGTACATGTATACACAAAATATACTACAGGGAAGGTGTGCTGTTTATTATAATGGTTTTTATAGCCTTCCCATTGAGTGGGGGGTGAAGCAAGTACACCCATTACCACTATTATTCACTATAGTACTAGATATGTTAGCTGTAGCAATAAGAGGAAAAAAGAAATTGAGAAGGGGGCAAAGCCAAGATGGCAGAGTAAAAGCAGGGACTTGCTAGAGCTCTCCCACCCAACCCAGTCAAATACCTGTAAAAATGACTCTAAACAAATTCTGGAGCCACAGAACCCACAGAATGACAGGGTGTAGCAAATATCCATCTCAAGACAGCCTGGAAGGTCAACAAGAAGCATCTATTGCTCCGTGATAGGGCAGAGCACAGTTCAGTGTGGGCCACTCTGGCACAGAGGGGACCAGAGCAGGCCTTGAGGGGACTGAATCTCTGGTTCCTGGGATGGTTTCCAGACTTCTTGGCCCTAAAATTCTGAGGACAAATTGGAAGGTTAGTGGATAAAACCTATTGGATATACGAGAAAGTACAGTAGTTCAGTCCCAGCCTCAGGGTGGCAGAAGGGGCAGAGGAGCTCACAGCATCTGCAGCTTCAACAGCAGCAGCAATAGCAGGGGCAATGGCAGTGGCTGTTTCTGGATGTCTGGGCCACAAAGTGGCTGACAGTATACCACCACACCCCACTGGAAGCAGAGAACTACCTTGGCAAAGAGTCTCAGAACCAGTGCAGGAGAGTGGAGTGGTTAGGGCAAGCCCCAGGTAGTGTGGGGAGGGGTGCAGGGAGGAGGGGCAGAGGAACTCAAAGCAGCCAGAGCAGCACTAGGGTAAGCTACAGCCACTATTTCTGGAGCTCTGGGTCCACAGATTATGGGCAGATCTAGCAGCTGACAGTACACCCCCCCCTCCCACTCCAATTGGAAGCAGAAAGCTACCTTGACAAAGAGTTCAAAAGTCAAGTAAATGACTGGAGAAATGAGTAAAAACCAGAAAAAGAATCAGACTATAGAATCTTAATTTGATGACAAGGAAGACCAAAACATGTAATCAGAAGACAACAAAATCAAAACTCCATCCAAAGCATCCAAGAAAAATATGAATTGGTCTCAGGGCATGGAAGAGCTCACAAAGGTTTTTGAAAATCAAAAGAGAAGTAGAGCAAAGATTGAGAAAAGAAATGAGAGTGATGGAAGGAAATCATGAAAAGCAAGTCAACTGCTTGTTAAAGGAGACCCCAAAAATGCTGAAGAAAATAATATCTTTAAAAATAGACTAGTCCAAAGGGCAAATGAGATCCAAAAAGCCAATGAGGAGAACAATGCCCTAAAAAGCAGAACTGGCCAGATGGAAAAGGAGATCCAAAAGTTCCTTTGAAGAAAATAATTCCTTAAATTTAGAACTGAGCAAATGGAAGCTAATAATTTTATGAAAAATCAGAAAATTCTAAAAGAAAACCAACAGAATGAAAAAATAGCATACAATGTGAAATATCTCATTGGCAAAACAACTGACCTGGAAAATAGATCCAGGAGAGACAATTTAAAAATTATGGGACTACCTGAAAGCCATGATAAAAAAAAGATCCTAGACACCATCTTTCATAAAATTATCAAGGAAAATTGCCCTGATATTCTAGAACCAGAGGGTAAAATAAATATTGAAAGAATCCACCTATCACCTCCTGAAAGAGATCCCCAAAAGAAAATTCCTAGGAATATTTAGCCAAATTCCAGAGTTCCCTGGTGAAGGAGAAAATATTGCAAGCAACCAGAAAGAAGCAATTTGAATATTGTGGAAATACAATCAGGATAACACAAGGACTATAAATTTCTATATTAAGGGATCATAAGGCTTGGAATATGATAATCTAGAAGTCAAAGAAACTAGAATTAAAACCAAGAATCACCTACCTAGAAAAACTGAGCATATTACTTCAGGGAAAATATGATCATTCAATGAAATAGAGGACTTTCAAGCATTCTTGATAAAAAAGAGCAGAGCTGAATAGAAAATTTGACTTTCAAACATAAGAATCAAGAGAATCATGAAAAGGTAAACAGGAAAGAGAAATCATAGGGGACTTACTAAAGTTGAACTGTTTACATTCCTACATGAAAAGATAATATTTGTAACTCAAGTCTTTTCCCAGTATTTGGGTAGTTGGAGGGATTTTATATATACATATACATACATACAGACAGACACACACACACACACACAAACACACACACACACATATATATATACATATATATATATATATATATATATATATATATATATATATATATATATAAACAGAGGGCACAGAGTGAGTTGAATAGAAAGGGATGATATCTAAAATAATAAAATTAAGGGTTGAGAGATGAATATATTGTGAGGAGAAAGGAAGAAATGGAATGGAGCAAACTATTATAAAATAGGCAAGAAAAACCTTTTCCAATGGAATGGAAAAGGGAGGAGGTGAGAGGAAAAATGTGAAGTTTACTCTCATCACATTTGGAGGGGATAAGAGGTACACTCAATTTGGTAGGAAAATCTTACATTACAGGAAAGTAGGGGAGAAGGGGTTAAGTGGGGTATGGGAGATGATAGAAAGGAAGGCAAATGGGAAGAGGGAGTAATTAGATGTAAACACTTTTGAGGAGGGAATAGAGTCAAAAAGAGAGAATAGAATAAATAGAAGACAGGATAGGATGCACAACATGATGATTATGGAATTCTTTTGCATAGCTACACATGAATATTCTATATTAAATTGCTTGCCTTCTCAGTAGGGATGTGTGTGTGTGTGTGTGTTCATCCTTTGTTGTCAAAGAAGACCATGCCATCAGAGAAATAATGATATGACTTGCACTTGACTTTGTTTTGAGTGAGGGAGGGCTGTGTAGGTCACCAGCCTCACTTCTCCAGAGTCATCTGAATCCGGTGACCAGATATTCATCAGAATGACAGGAGATGACCCAGGATGAGGCAATTGGGGTTAAGTGACTTGCTTAAGAGAGGAAGGAGAGAAGTCAGAAATCAAAGTTTTCAAAATAAATGTTAAATTTTTTTTTACATGCAACTGGGAAATATGAAATTCAAGTAGTGGGACATAGAAATCTGTCTTGCCCTATAGGAAAACAGACGAGAGAGGGACAAGGGAAGGCAGAGGTGTGATAGAAGGGAAGGCTATGACCTTCCTCTTTGGGCTGGGGTTCTTGGCCAGCAAGACCCTATGCTATTCTCAGGACGCAATGAATGAGATGGGAGGCAGGGTGTAGAGGAACTACGTTTATTATCAGTGAAGCAGCATTATTTATAACACAATAATCTTGTGAATTACGTCCTTCAGACAATCCCTTTGAAGGTCAAATCTACTCCTCCAACCCCTGCTTTGCATTCTCTGTGTGTCCAGCTCATTATTACCTACTTCCCCAAACTCCAGGAGGAAAACAAGGGTGGCAGTCCTGCCTCAGATGCCATCAGTTCCAGGCACCTTGTGTGTGGTCCTACAATGGCGTCTAACAGTTCCTAGCCCCCTGACAGAAGGCAGATTTGGGGAATGGGTAATCACAATGCATAGTGTGTGATGTGGGGGGAGGAGAGAGATGGGGAGAAAATTTTTAACTCAAAATCTTGTGGAAATGAATGCTGAAAACTAAAAATAAATTTCAAAAATGCTTTTATACAAACAAAAGAACTATGACCAAGATCAGAAGGAAAACAAAACACTGGGAAATAATCTTTATGGTAACAATATAGATATAGGCCTAATTTTTTCAAATATATAAACAGATTCAAATTTATAAGAATACAAACCATTCCCAATTGATAAGTGCTCAAAGGATAAGAACAGGCAGTTTTCAGATGAAGAAATCAAAGCTCTCTGTAGGCATGTGACAAAGTGCTTTAAATCACTTTTAATTAAAGAAATGCAAACTAAAACCAACTCTTTAACACCACCTCACACCAGTCATCTGGAGTAATATGACAAAAGGTAAAAGATAAATATTGGAGAAGATGTGAGAAAATCTGGACAATAATGTACTATTGATGGAGTTGTGAATTAATCCAACAACTCTGGAGAGATATTTGGAACTTTGCCTAATGGGGTAAAAAGTTGTGCATACTCTTTGATCCAGCAGTACCACTAATCGGTCTGTATTCTGAAGGGATCATAAAAAATGGAAATGAACTTCCATGTGCAAAACAACTCCTTTCATGGAGGTAAATATTGAAAATTAAGGGTATGTCCATCAATTACGGAAAGGGTGAACAAACCTTTTTTTGAATGTTTATGTTGTTTATGAATGTAATGTAATATCATTTTGCAATAAGAAACAATGAACAGGCACACTTCAGAAAAACCTGGAAAGAATTTTATGAACTGATGCAAGTGAAATAAACAGATCTAGGAAAAGATTGTATACAATATCATCAACATTGTGTGATAATTGGCTGTGGATGACTCAGCTCTTCTCAGCAACACAATGACCTAAGATAAGTACAAAAGACTCACAAAGGAAAATAGTACCCATATCCAAATAAAGAACTGATGAACTTTGAGTACAGATCAAAGCATATTTTTTCACTTTATTCATTCTTGCAGTTTTGTTAATCAGTTTCTTCTTTCTCAATTGTGGCTAATAGGAGAATATTATTTTTACATGATAGCACATGTGCAAACTATATTAAACTGTCAAAGAGGGGAGGGAGAAAAATTTGTAACTCAAAATCTTGTAAAAATGAATGTTAAAAACTTTCTTATTGTGTAACTGGGGAAAAAAATACTATCAAACTTTTATTTAACTTTATATTTTAGATACATATGAAAGTCAGAGGTCCAAGGGCAGCCCACTTTGAGCTTACAACAGATACTTAAAAGTCCTTAACCTGAACTAGGACAAATAGATTCTCTAAAGGTAGTCTTTTGCTTTCCTCTTAAAAAAATAAATGAGAAATTATTGTGATGTACTTAAGGTTCCCAAACCACAGAAGGTAGTCTGAACATTGCCTTTAATTTCTTCCTCTGGGCTTATTTAAATTTGTCTCTTATTCAACAAAAGTATGATGCTTTAGGCAGGAAAAGAAATACTTTTAATTAAACATACAGATCTGCACACACATATACTTATGCACATACATGCATGTATACATATATTATGTGTATTATGTACACAGGTTCATTTATGCGTAAGCTTATAAATATGTCATTTTCTTCTTTGTTTTTTTTATTGCAATTGCTGGAATAGAATATGGCCCAATGACTTGAAAAAGGCAACTAAGATGCAAAAGGGACAATAAATCCTTTAGAGATTTATTTTTTTATTCAAAAAATGCATAGTCTTATGTTTAAAGACAAAGAAAGTTTTTATTTTCATTCCATGATATGAGATAGTCTGTGTATGGCATTCCAAATGCAACTGAATCAATGTAAGTGCCCATACTTATACTTTTATATTGTCAGTGTGTTACATCTGCCTAGTAGAATGTAAGCTCCTTGAGGGAAAGAACCATTTTTTTCTTCGTCATTGTATTACAATACCTTGCATAGAGTAGGTGCTTAATAATAAATGTTTGCTATTCTAATAAATAAATGTTTGCTAATTCTAATCTAAAAAAAAAGAATAATTTTCTATACCCATGGATAGCTTACCCATAATCTCTTCGTTACCCTAGAATAATCATATCTGTAATAAACTTCTCTAATGGAAAGATATCTTCATGAAGGCTCACTTTTATGCATATGTACAACAGTTTTAAATCACATTCACTTGATTAGTAAATTGCCACATTTATGTTCTTCAAAAGATAAACTGTCAAAGATTATCTGCAGTCATTAAGGAATGAAAATCACCAACAACATGAAAAAGTCCAAATTGTGTGCATATTATTTCACACCATAACAATATTTTGTGTGTGTGTGTGTACAGACACACACACACAAACACACACACATATATATAGACATATACCCAAGGAGGTCATATTCTTAGTAATATTTTTATAGTAGCAAAGTACTTGAGTTTAAAAAGTGAATTAATGGTGGAATCACTGAACAAATTATAGCACATGGATGAAATGGAATATCAGTGTGCCGTAATAAATTACTTATTATATGCACATAAATATCACACATGTTCAATATATACAAACATGCATATAATGACACAAGATAATGACATATGGTGATATATCTATCATGACATACAAGATAATGATATACAAACACATGCATATACCACATATTAGTTGGGTACTCATGAACTGGAAAATGCAAAACAAGTTATAGTATATAATGCACTATTATTACACAGAAAAGTGAATAGTAGGAATTTTGAGGAACATGGAAAACACATGGATGGACTTATTTTGTGTGAAGTTTCCTTCTAGTCCTTAGACATAGCCATTTTTGCTCAGTGGAAAGACCACTAGGCATAAGAGCAAAAACCCTTGGTTTAAGTGATACTTCTTCCACTTATATGAACTTAAATCACTTAAGCTTTCTGGGCTTCCATTTTCTTCCTGCAAAGTAAAGATTTCTGTCCGGCCTATTTCAAAAATCTATTGTGATAAGCCTTGAAATAACTGTCATGCTGGACAAGTAATTTAGTCACTCAATATCATCTTCCTCTTTTTAAAAAAAAATGAGAGGATTGTTTCTATATGAATGAGGAATAGGTTCCCTCCAAATTCTAAACATATGATTCATCTGATGAACAAATGAGAGAAGGCATATGAAAACATATATGAAAACATTTATGAAACATATGAAAACATATAAATTATAAAGTACTATACAAAATAAGAAATATTATCAATAACAAAATTATTTACTTATTAATTTCTTCCAGTGAAATATTGATTGATAAGTTTTTGATAAATTATAAAGCACTGCTACTAACCACATACTATTAAAAGCTCACCGCAAGGAAGTCAGATTTGAAACAAATAATAAGGCCAGAGAACAGTGTATAAGAAATAGAACCCTCCTCTCAGGAGAGAGGTAGAACACTACTAGACCAGAAAGTTGTATACAATGTAGAAAAAGTCATTCTTTTTTCTGTAATATTTTTCTTTTTTAAAAGGAGATTTTTATTTTCTTAAAAAATGGATGGGGCAAGAGAAATTTCTAAAAATAACTGTTTAATATAAACCTAAGGCATAAATAAAATATACATTAAAAAATAAAATGTAATGCAACATTTAAAAAGGAAAACAAACCTTAACTATGCACTTCATTGATTTTCTTCATTAACTATTTGACATTTCCCTGTAGACATTCATTTGAATATCTCAGCTTCTGATCTTTTCTATGTATTTTGTTTTAGATGATCTTCAAATCTATACCTTTCTTTCCAGTCTTCACAGGCATGTTCTTCAGGACACAGACTCTTGAGACCTTAGCACATAATAATTTCTTCTAAGAGCATTTGTGCCCACCTGAGTTCCTTGTTTCCTCCTCAGGCTTTTGTTATGGGGTGCGTCAAGAATTTTTTTCCACTTGCCTTGGAAAGATTACAATGCTGTAGTTTTTCTCTCTCCTATAAATAGTTCTAAATACAGTTGTATTGCCCTAATTGAGATAACCACCTTTCCACCTTTCCACCTATCCACCAGGAGGCTGAAAATGGGTTGGTTCCTCATAGCTCAGAGGACAAACATAATGTGACTGGAGAGTATTAAAATCAATCAGTATTTGGACACACATCAGGAGACAGCATCTTTATCCTTACAGCGCAAAGTCTATTGTAGAATCTCTGGAATCCTGGAATTGTGCCTTTTGTTCATAAAGTTATAAATGGTTTTGCAGTTGGATAGAAATATTTTACTTCAATTACTTTATCCTGAAGAGATACTCTCCCTATCCCATACTCTCCAGTCTAGCTTCATACTGAGATTAAATCTAAAGGAGATGTTACTGTTTCTTCACTGGCCTTACAGCCAAACCAAAAAAGTTTTGTTTTGTGTTGTTTTTTTTTCTTCTGAAGGACCTTCAACATTCTCTAGAAGTTAATCACTCCACAGATATTTGCTAAGGGTCAGGCACTGTGCTATCCACTGAGGTTGCCAAAGGAGGCAAAAACATTCTCTGCCCTCAAGGAACTTGTAATCTAATGTAGGAGAACATGGGCTAACAAATATACACGAAACAAAAAATATGCCAGATGAAAAGGAAATAATTAAGAAAGTAAAGGCACTAGAATTAAAAGAGAATAGGGAAAACGTCTTAAAACATAGACTTTTGTTGGGACTTATATGAAACCAGGGAGATCAATAATTTGTGTAGAGGAGAGAAAACTTTCTAAACCTGGGGGAAAGTTAGAGAAAATGCCCTGAGCCAAGGGACAGTGTCTTTTTTTTCTTAAAAAAATAAATTTATTTATTTATTTTTTGTTTTCAACATTTACTTCCACAAGATTTTGAGTTCCAAATTTTCTCCCCATCTTTCCCCTTCCCCCTGACATGGCATGCATTCTGATTACCCCTTTGCCCAATCTGCCCTCCCTTCTATCATTCCCCCATCCCCTTTATCCCCTTCCCTCTATTTTCCTGTAGGATGAGATACCCAATTGAGTGTGTATATTATTCCCTCCTTAAGCTAAATCAAATAAGAGTAAAGTCCCCTCATTCCTTCTCACCTTCCCCTTCCTCCCCTCCATTATAAAACCTTTTTCTTGCCTCTTTTATGTGAGATAGTTTACCCACATTCTATCTCTTCTTTTCTCCTCCCAATATATTCCACTCTTATCCTTTAATTTGGTTTTGTAGATGTTGTCGCATCATATTCAACTAACCCTGTGCCATCTATCTATCTATCAATCTGTCTGTCTGTCCATCTACCCATCTATCCGTCCGTCCATCTGTCTATCTATTTCCTCCAACTACCCTATTGCTGATAAAGGTGTCATAATTTACAAATATCATCTTTCCATGTAGGAATGTAAACAGTTTAACATTAAGAAATCTCTTATGATTTCTCTTTCCTGTATATATCTTTTCATGCTTCTCTTGAGTCTTGTATTTGAAAGTTAAATTTTCTATTCAGCACTAGTCTTTGCAACAACAATGCATGAAAGTCCTCTATTTCTTTGAATGTCTACTTTTCCCCTTAAGGAATATACTCACTTTTGCTGGGTAGATGATTTTTGGTTTTAATTTCAATGGAATAGCTAATTTAGATGCACAACTTTTCTGTAGTTTTAAGCTTGACCTGACCTATTCATTGTTGCAAGTAGAGGATGCCCTGACTAGGGTCTAATTTCTTATAGTAGTCAGAACATGGGACATGTGACTGACACTCCAGAGCTTACTTAGACCTACCTCTTTAGCTGGTATTTCAACCAACAACAAAAAGGTATATAAAACAAACCAACCTATACCTGTGATGCACTCTTAAAACATCTGATTGTTATTCTATGCTATCCATCAGTTTCTCTATCAGTGGTGTGGCTTTCTTAACTCTGTGGGTTGATATTTCCTCAAGTCAGCTGAATGGCTAAACCTCGTATTTCAGATCCTCTATGTGACATTTTAAAATATTCAAGAAACATAGTTTTGGGGTAATTTAATCGTTTTATTACAAGACCAGCAGTTTATTAATAAAACAATGGTCATTTATCTTACACCAAAGGCAATCATGGCAGAGAAGTCACAATTTATATACCCTTTAAAACAGTAGATGGTCCATCAAACGGCAATCAAATCTAATTGGTTAATATGGTAGGAGGTGGGCTATATAAAATGAAGGTCTGAGTATCCCTTGGAAAAAGAAAGTATTTCTATACCTGAACAGCCATAGCTTTAGTCTATAAGTTCAAAGAATTTATATCCCACCCAAGTCTGAGCAGAACACAACAGCTTCTACCATCAGGGAGCCTTTAACAAAATTGAGGAGAGCTAATGCAATCTCATTATTAGTAATGTCTATCTGAAGAAAAATACTGAACCTTTAAAGGACTTCCAGGTGTTTGAAGGGCATTGGGGGAGAGCTCAGGGAAATCCCTACTTTTACGCCACCATTTTGGCTCCACCCCTCCTAAGAGACAGTGTCTTGTTTGCAGAACAACTATGGGGCCAGAATCACAGAACTGAAAAAAAAAGCAAAAACACCCATATACACATATATGTTTGTGTATATGTGTGTGTGTGTATATTCACATATATGTATGCCTATGTGTATGAATATGTGTGAGTGTGTGGTGTGGGTGTGTGTGTGTATGTGTGTGTAGAGGTTAAGAAGACTGGAAGGCTAGGAAGGACCTAGGTTATGAAGGGCTTTGATTGCTAGAGAAATTTGTATTTGATTCTGGAGGCAATAGGGAGCCATTGGAAATTATTGAGAAGAAAGGTACAATGATTGGACCTGTTAAATGAACCTGCTTCCAAAATAAGTTTAGATACATTAGTATCACACTTCCCCCTCCCTCCTTCTGATCCACTTGGAGAATAAACTGAAACAAAATGGATTTAGTGAAGATACTGTACAGAAGAAGCAAGTTCCTAGAGGTTAAGGACTTTCAGTTTTGTCTTCATATTCTCAGTACTTGACAAAGTCCCTAGTAGGTGATTGCTTCCTTTCTCAATGAATGTCTATGGAGTCTATTGGTCACTGTGACTAAGAAACACTAAAAGTTCCATAGAAGGAAAACAAAATTTGTCATCTCCATAATGAGAGAGTAACAATAACTTTAAAACAGGTACTGATCCAGCTTTCATCTTTGTTATTCAATTAAATTCAGCAAGTAAGTACTAAGCACCTATTATATGTGAAAGGTGCTGTATAGGTACTGAGGATACTAAGGCAAAATGGAAGGGAAAGCTGAGGAAGAGTCCTTAACAGCTTGATTATATAAATTTGAAAAGGTTTGGTGTGGATGTATGTGTGTGTCTGTGTGTATGCATGCATGTGTGCGTATGTGTGTGCAAATTAAATCAATATAGTTAGAATTATACTAGGTTAGAGGGTGTTAACTAGGTTAGAGGGAGAGCAGCAAATTTCTCTGTTAAAAATTGATATTTAATTTATAAGAAATATATATAAGAAATTTTATACATATATAATATATATAAGAAATAAAATATATAAGGAAACTGATGTTTAATATATAAGAAAATATAAAAAACTGATGTTTAACATATAAAAACATATATATATACATATATGCATATGCATATACACACATATATGTCTGCATATGGCTGTGTACAAATGCACACACGTAGATACATTATGCATATGATCTTATATGTATGTTTTTTTCTCTGGAACTTAAATGGTCAAAATGTTATGATCAAGCAGCTCTCAAAAGAAGGAAGACAATCTATCAAAGGTAAGCTATCAACAACCATACCAAAAACAACAGCAACAAATAGGAAAATAACAAAATTCTACAAACCCTATACGATCCAAGTTAAAATAATTCTACAGTTCTACCTAATATACATTGCATAAGCAAAGATTACCAAAAAAAGGAAAATGACAATTTTGGGCTTGTAGTGGACAACTCTTAATGGAGTGGTTAAGTGACCCTATGAGTCTAGAAAACAGTTTGAAATTATGTCCAAAAAGTCGCTAAACTATGCATGCCCTTGGACTTCATGATGTCACTACTAGAAATTTCGCCAAGAGATGGGAGAGAAAGAGAAAAAGGACCATGAGTACAAAAACAAGTATGGAATATTTTCTTTTTTTTGGTTAAAAAATAAATGGAAACAAGGGAAGTGCTCACTAGTTGGGGAACAGAGGAGAAGAAACAAGCATTTACTAAGAGCCTATTATGTGCCAGGCCCCGTACTAATCACTTTAAAGATATTATTTGATTTCTTCTAATGGCTGAACTAATTATGAAATAATTTTCTAATAGGATATGATTGCCTTAAGAAATCACGAAAGGGATAGATACAGAGGAACAGGAGAAGACTTCAATGAACCGATGTTCAGAATGAAGTGAAGAAAACTAGAATAATGTACACAACATTATAAAGAGAAATAACTGTGACAAATTCTCATTCCCAAAGACTAATAGTCAGTCTTAACTTCTCACATCTAGAGGCAAAACATGAAGCATACATTTTCAGAGACATCCAGTTTGTGAATTTATTATGCGTATTTATACTTTTCTTTAAGGGGAGGTGTTTATCTTTTATTAGTGGGACTTGGAGGTAAATAATAGGGATCCTTAAAAAAAAAGGCAATTTTTTTTTAAAGCAGCAACAGGGAATTTTTTTTAAAGTAGAGTAGAGGGAAGTCCAGAAGGGAATACTAAAATATGGGGTTATTTTGGTACTATCATGTTAAATATGAAAGGTATGAGAAACTCAATTGTAACCTAGTTGGAGATTTCCAGCTTTACAAGTAATCCTTTATTCTTCCTCTTTGTAAATGGAAACATTAACTTTATTCTTCCTCTTTGTAAATGGAAACATTAATGTTTGTTGACATTTGTTGAGTTCACAATAATACGGAAAGAAATTAAATTTTAAAAATCTAAAAACAATTAAGTCCCTGCATTAAAAGAATATGCATTCTATTGGGACGATTATATCTGTTAAGTTTCACAGGACAGACGTTAGAATTATCCACAATAAATATCAGGGGCTGTTTACTCTGAGAAGATTTCAAAATAAGATTACATTTTGATACAGTTATTCTGTAATCAGCTTTGTCTAACAAATGAACAGTCTGTGTACTCTGTTGACATTCTCTCAAGGGCAAGAGAAAGAAAGCAAAGTTCCTCAGTTCATGTTGTGGACTATCTGTGGGGAAACTGGAGAAGGGCATGCACCAAAGTTACACAGGATGGGTAGGCATGCCATCCGGGCATGGATAGGTTTTTGTTTACACCACTGGAGGGAATACTCACATCACTGAGATCATGGACCCCTGGAATACTTACATACAAAACTGCTGTGTTTATTTTAGTTTATATCCTTTTATAATATATTGGACAATGAGAATTGATTTCAATTTCTATTTAACTGATGTACATAAATAAATTCTGCTGAATGAAATATTCTTCAAAACAGTTCAGTAAAGTTCCTCTCCATTTATTAACATTTGCAACTTTTCCCATTATTTCAATGTACTTCCCTATATTCCAGCTCAAGTATACTATGCAATATTCTTTCTTTTTGTCTACTTTCTTTTCTCTTCATTCCACTAGTCAGTGCTCCATGCCTCCCTCTCCATTTCTGTATAAGGATGTCTCTCTTTTTTACTCTAATTTCTCATAGAATTTGTTTTGGATATCTCTTTTGTACATATCATGCCCTGATGTCAATTATAGCAGTTACTTGTATTATAATTTTTATGCAACTTAATACCTGTGAGACCTTTGTCAAGTTATAAACTCTCCAGAATACAATTTCTCCATGTTTGAAGTGAGAGGCTATACAAATGATTTCCATGGTCCCTTTCAGCTCAAGATCTGTGACATAGAAAATGCACAAGTTTCATTTCAATCACTTCAGAGACATAAAAAATTTTGTCTAAATTTTCATCCCTTCACTAAAGCAAATCATAACCCTTCTACCTCTGGGAAAACAAATGCACAAAAGATATAAATAACGAATACTATATGAGTTACCAAAGGAGAGTTCTATCTAACCATTGAGCAAGGACTTCATGGTGAGATGTTTTGTGAGTTAGATTTTAAAGGATGGGTAGGATTTCAACAGCTTAGGGTGAGGAAGGACTCCAGGGGCACCCTGGTGGTGCTTGGGATAGAGGGCTGGGGCTGGAGTCAGGAAGACATAAGTTCAAATCTGGTCTCACACACATACTAGTGGTGAAAACCCAAGAAAGTCATTGAGCCCAGTTTGTCTCACTTTCCCCAACTGGAAAATAGAAATAATAATTAATAGCACCTACCTCTCAGGGTTGTTGTGAAGAGAAAATGAGATAATTAATTAATAAGATTAATTAATGAGATAATTAATTGTGAAGTGCTTAGCACAGTTCCTGGTACATAATAATCACTTGGCTAGTTGGTGGTTGTCCTTCACTCTCGAAGAGGAACAAAATGACATCACCATGATAAAGTGAAGTTTCAGTGTGTTCGACCATGGCTGATCAGACCTATAGGAGCTCGGAATGCTTTACTACAGTTTGGGCCCAGATGGTCTGTGTGAATATTTGGGATGGATACTCCAAATTTGAACATCCTATATTTACTTTGTTCTGTCTCAATTCTGCTTTGCTCATAGAGCACAGCACCCTTTCTGATGTGGGCATCTAGCTTAATCTACATTATAATACTCCTGGTAGATAGTGTTCCTAAAATATGTGGTAACCTTTGTTAAGAGTATATACTCTTGTATGTATGAGAGGACTCTTTCTTATTAATCATGCCATGATGTTTAATTTAGTGACCTTTAATTACATGTTAAATTAATATTTCTTCTTAGTTGGTTAAAGAAAAAGCCCTCTATAAGGGCTCATTAGCTATTCTTTTGAGTGTATGCTGAAACATATGCCTAATTACATTGATTCTGGAGTTCAGGGAAGGATGCTATTAAGGGGAAAATTGAATGGTACATCGTATAACCTGAAAGTACAGGGTCTTTTTGTGAGCAATGAGTAGTTCGGTCTGGATAAGACACAAAGCATAGAGTTCAGAATAAGATCAGATAAAAACAGACAGGTAAGGCAACAGCAGATTTTAAATATTAAACAAAAAAGTTTAATCTTGATTGGTAGGAAATAGGAAGATATTACTAAATTTTGGACAGAATGTCATAAATATTATGAACACACATGTATATATATACATATATGTGTGTATGTACACAGAGAGAGAGATATTGTTATGACAATGGTAGAAAGGATGGATAGAAAAAGAAAGTGGTTCAATGCCATGCAGCTAGAGGCAGAATTGAAATTGAACTCTGGGTTTCTTGACTTAGATGCAGTGGATATTGAGTTAAGGAACCTTGATGTGAATCCTTGTTTCTGATGTGAACTTAAGAAGGTTCATAGCTACTTAATTTCTTTGGAATAACCTCCTTTGGCTTTCATTTGATCATCTATAAATTGAGGAAATTGGGGTAGATAAGCCTTTTCTAGCTCAAAAATGTGTATATCATTATCTAGTGTTTTGTATTTCTCCTTTTACATATTACCACCATTCCCATATTCTGTCTCCTTGTCTATTCATTCGCTCATTTCACCCAATGTCTTACAGTAAATTCTATAGGTTCTCTCTTTCCATCTTAAGCAAAAAATTACGTCTTTTCAAATATTTCTCTATAGTTTTCAAATTTGAAGTCAATTTAAATTCATAATTGTGTATTTGAAAATTACTGCGTACTCTACATTTGACTAAATACTATAGGAGACACCAAAGGATTGAAACTCTTGGCTCTTATACTCAAGAAATTTTTAATTAAGAAAGTTAGGAAAGACAGACTTGCATACCTGGAGGGATTGGAGAACAGTATAAGATTTTCCTGAGACAGGTGCCAATGTTTGTGGAATCAACCATGAATCCTAAAGAAAGTATCCTTTTCTATAGATACCTTTGTGGATTCTTGAATTATACAGATGACCAGGATATGAACTTATTATCATGGAACTTGTATTGTAGGGACATGGGAGGTAACCTATCCCTACCCCTTCATTTTATAAAAAAGGAAATTGAGACCCAGAGAAGTTAAATGATTTGTCTGAGGTCACAGAGGCATGAAGGAACATAGTAAGGATTTGAAGCCACATCTTTTGTCTCCAAATCCAGCACTCTTTCCAAAGCATCTAAATCTTTTATGACCTTGAGAAAGTCTTAAGGCTCAGCTTTCTTATCTGTGAAATGAGTGTGTTGGATTACATAATGTCTATGGTCTCTCTCAGTGCTAAAATCAATGATCTATAAAGTATGCAATAAATAAATATTAAGAAAGAGGAGCCATCATCCAAATGGCATTTCCATATTTTACATTTTTTCAACCTTGTGAGGCATTATGATGACAGTCACTAATAAAACCCTATTTCAGATTACACAGATTCATAAAACTTTAATGAGGAGCCTAGGAAAAAGGTACACTTTTCTTACTCCACTTCAAATATGCATAGCAATCCAACTTCAACATTCCTTTTGTATAACCTTGCACATCATTTGCCACTAATTGTCATGCAAATAATTCAAATAATTACAGGGACAAAAAGACCTCAAGAAGTCATCTGGTCCATTAGCTTGTCTCCAGTCAGTACTACATCTAAATAATTTAGGGGGGGAAATGGTTATCAGTCGTCTTTAGTCCCATATCTCTAGAGATGAGGGAATTCAACAACCTCCCATTTTAATAATTATTAACTATGACAGAGAAAATCTCTTCCTTATAGCTAACCTTAATCCTTTTTTTCTGCTATTCCCTTCTATTTGGGCATTAAAAGAGAAAGAGAACAGATGGTTACCATGCTCTTTATAATAATACTATATTAAATTCAATCTAACTAGTATTCATTAAGCTCTCACTATGTGCCAGGAACTGTGTTGGACCCCAGGGACAGAAGGACAAAAATGAAAACAGTTCCTGCAGTCAGAGAGCTAATAATCTGTGTACTTCGTACATGAAAAATGACATGTACTGAGATAAATAAATACAAGCTACATAAAATGTAATTGGAAGAAAAGGATGGGGGATGAAAGGGAAAAGGGTAAAAACTGAACAGGTGTTTGGGAGGGTTATGCACAGGGCGTAGATCTGCAATGATTCTAAGAGCTTTTCAATCCTGCAGGACAGTCTGTATAAAGACCTTTGGGCAGGGGAAGGAAGATTTGTAAAAGGGGCCTTGAACAGACAGGGAAGGTGGTCAAGACATGATGCAGAATATGCGAGTAGGAGGGATATGAAATCAGCTGGGCCAGATACACTAGAGTCACTTCAAAGGACAATAAAGCCCAGAGAAAGGAGTTTGTATTTGATCCCAAAAGCAATAAACCACAAAACCACTAAAGTTTCTTGAGCATGTTTTACACACCATCATGCACAGATTATGGTAATGTTTTCTTTCAGCCTTTTTATTTCCACCATAATTGTTTTTAAACCTCTATGCAATTTTCCCCAGAAATCATCTCAAATTTCTACCATAGGATATTTCTCGCTTCTGCCACTCTTCACCAATATACCAATATGGTTCCGATTTAAGAGAAGAATTCATTCATTAACTAGTAATGTGCTCAAACAAGTTTTTCTGACTCCAAAGTCAATCTCCAGCCCTATGCCATGTCACCTCTCTACCTCTATTTTACAGATAAAGATTCTGAGACTCAGGGACATTAAGTGACCTGTCTATGGTTATATAACTATAAAGTATCAGAGATAGAATTAATATTCAGGACTTCCTAAGTCCAAAGCTACCACCCACTCTGTCTCTATAGTTTTAAAGCACATTCTCGAGCCCTGTGGTCAAGTAGATGTAATGACTGCACATAAATAACTACATGACACTTTCATTCTAAGAATTAAAACAATGAAAAAGGCATTTGCTCATTATGTACTAAATATGAAAGTCAGTTGTATCATTAATTCTCTTATTTTAGAGAGGAGAGCCAATATGTTGGAAAGAGAAACCTTACCTTCGACCATCTGATGACAGCTAAGCTGCCTGACGATCAGCAATATTCTTGGCCTGCAGCTGGCTGTTTGGTTGGTAGGTACATTTTTTCCTGGCATGTACACAACTTTTGAATACTTTTTGAGGCTGAAATATGTTACGTTTCTGCAACTGAGCTGTCTGAAGCTTGTCAGTTGTAAGCCTCCATCTGTAACGAAACAGTGGCCCTATTCCTTAATATCCCCTATAGGGTGGATTGAGTACAGCATCAAACAGGGGCTGGGATCTCAATCCTAACAGAACAATTCAACAGATTGAGTCTCAACAGGAATATTTTTCTTGAATTCAATTTTAATGGATTAGATAATGACATACACACATGACTTCCATTTTCAGTTATTACCATTGTAGCAATGATACGTGATGGAAGCTATCTACCTGGTAGATAGCATCAACTGTTTACCCTTGTCCTTGTTTAATTTTATTCAAATCATTCCTACTAAGCTAGAAGAAACCATATCCTATTTTTTGTTTTCTTCTAATTTTCTGCCTGGTATTTGCAGAATACATAGGAGACACTGATTGCTTGGTAAGTCAATACAATTATGAAGTGCCTACTATGTATGTTTCAGGCACAATTCTAAACACTGGGGATACAAAAAGAAACATAATACAGTCCTTGTCCTCAAGATGCTCACAATATAATGGTGGAGGCAACAAGCAAATGCCTAATGTGGTGAACAGAGGATGAATTTGGAGTCAGGATAATGTCAGTTCAAATCCTACCTCCAACATTTACTATTATATGTTCATGGGCAAGTCTATTAATCTCTCGGTGTGCTGAGCAACTTTCTAACACTTTAAGTCACAGAGGAGTTGTGAATTTTCCTCAGTCATTCACTCATGTCATTCTATAAAAAGCTAGTCCTGATGATTGAGAAAATTTCATGTCAGGGCAGCCAAAGGGACAAAAATAGTATTAACATGTTTACCACACTTTATATTATGTCTTATGTCTCCATGCCTTTGGAGGCCTAGCCATCCTTCAAGTAGCTCAGAACCTACTTTTCTGGAGGCAACTTTCTCTGGTTCCTTCCAACTAGAAATGAAATGATATTTCTTTCCTTAGATCTGTTATCCCACCTAGTATCTTTCTTATTCTCTTGTAGTATTCTACTACATATTATGAATTCTTTTATTGAAGTTATATCTCTCCCCCAATCTCCGGCTATTTTGTGAGAAAATGATTCATTTCATAACTTTATTAAACAAATCATACCCAGCATCTAACAGAAAGACTTGCAAATATTTGATGCTAAGTAAATTGCTTCTGAGAGATGAAAGAATTATTTTGTTCTGTATATAACTATCCTGTGACTTCTGATATATCCTCTCAACATAAGTTTAATCTGAGTTAGAGAAGATTTCTGAATCTGTAAAGTTTAGAAAATACCTTATATATTAGGAAAGACAATGGGAAGCTGGATATTCACTTGGAATCTTTGCTGTGAAATGTATTCACATTCCTTTGACATCATGTGTGAATTTTAAAATTCAAGAAATTAGAATGAAATCTATGTTGTCCAGCTCATCTTTATCTTTCAACTCAACTACATTCCCCACTTACTGTTAACTATTTTAGAAATCGATGCTATAGTTCTCCAGCACTTGAGAAGCTCCTGGAGGTTTCAGCAAAGAAAGTTTCAAGCAATTGAAGGAGTGTTTCCTTTTCAACTTTGAGTCAAAAATGAATCTGTCTTTCAAATGGCCTCGAATGGAGACCCCATAGAAGCAGTGCTTGTCTCTACCCTGAGAGGTGAGAGTGAAATTAGTTTCATTTCTGTGGTACAAATAATATTGTCCACCTTTTGTTGTGGTTTCAAACAAGGCTTTTGAGAATTGGATCTCATTGTATCACATTATTCTGGAACACAACATTGATGATGTGGAACCCAAGGGAACTCCCATCATCAGCTCAATATCATTCCGATAATGTAGTATTGCCATAAACATTGCTGTGTAAGTGCCTTCAGGGTCTTGAATAATGAGATGACCGGAAAAGCTGTCTGTATGCTTAGTGGCTTCATTAAATCTTTTTTCTTATAAAAGTGGTAATATATATTCCCTCCAACCTAGATCCCTGTGCCAAAGAACATCATTTATGGGTCTATGTGGATGCTAATCACACTGAAGTCAATCTCAAATCCTACATCTTTCAGAAAAAAGATGCAGGCACAATAATTTCCAAGAGAATTGCAAAACTCAAGTCAGGTACTGTAAAAATTACCCAGTCTAGGACATCCTAGGACATTGGTTTAATTCAATTTTACTTAATAATTTATCTAACAGTGTTGGTTCAGATGGCTGTTCGATGATTTCAAGTTTTCTGTACTGAATCTGTCACCAATCTCATATTGAATCTGTCTCCCTAAAAAAAAA
>JAQQSK010000110.1:0-47673 GCA_028658325.1 Potorous gilbertii
AAAATTTTGGAACCCAAAATCTTGTGAAAATGAATGTAAAAATTTAAATAAATTTATTTAAAAAAAAAACAAATACTAGAAAAGTCTAATATCCAAAATACATGGAAAATTGAAAAAGGTATCAAATGGTCAAGATCAAATGGTATTCCCCAATGGATAAGGGATCAAAGAATAATCTTCCAAAAAAGAAATGTAAACTGTCCACAACAATAAGGAAAAATGTTGCAAATAACATACTTTTAAAAAAGCAAATTAAAATAAATTTGAAGTTGTGCTTCATGACTATCAAATTACCATCAAAGAAGTTAAAATATGGAAGTAGTCAATAATAGAGGGACTGAAGGAAAGCAGGTACATTGTGAAATGACTGAAGTGTTCCAGAAATCATCATTAATAAAGCGAGTAAAAGCTAGGTGGCTCAGTGGATAGAGTGCCAGGCCTGGAATCACTAAGACCTAACTTCAGTTTTGGCCTCAGACACTTACCAGCTGTGTGACCCTGGGCAAGTCACTTAACTCTGTTGCCTCAGTTTCCATATCTGTAAAACGAGCTGGAGAAGAAAATGGCGAACCACTCTAGTATCTTTGCCAAGAAAACCTCAAGTGGGGTCATAAAAAGTTGGACCCAAATGAAAAACAATAAAAATCACTAAACCATTCATATTATTTTAATCAGAATTATCACAACTACCTTCAAGGAGGTCAAAAACAAAAAATCTGGTCATTTATATATCAAAATATTCATAGCAATACTTTTTGTGGCAGCAAAAAGTACTGGAAACTAAGTGGATACTAATTAATTGGCAATACCTTAATTACTACATGCAAATATAATAGATTACTGTATCATATAAATAAGGAACATGAGGAATTCAGAAAAATTTGGGAAGGTTTGTATTAACTGAAAATATAGAACTAAGAGAATAATATAAAAATAACCCCAATAATGTAAATAAAAATAACACTGAAATCAAAATTCAGACTGATATAGTAACCAATTTTGATTCCCACTAGAAGCTATTATTTCCATTTTACAAATGAGGAAACTGAAACAAACAGAAGTCAAGTGCCTCGTCCAATATAACACAGTAAGTGTCTGAAGTCAAACTGAATTCAGATCTTTATGCTTCCAAGCCCATCCTTCTATCCACTGTTCTACCTAGTTGCCTAGATGATGTAAAAAAAAATTAAAAGGATAAATAAGCCATTAAAAAAGAAAATTCCATGCAATTTTAAAGTATTATATACAATACCTGATTTTTTGTTTAGTAATGTCACATATGGATATTCTTGTGGCTTATATTCACTAGTGATGTAGGAGAGTGGAATATGCCACAGATGGCTATAAAGAGAAAAAAATTATTAAAGAATTATTACTTTATTTTTAAACTGGCTATGTAACAGAATAGTGTTTTGAAGGAGTCAATTATATTTTTAAAGTTTTATTTCAAGTTAAAGTTTTATTTCATCAAACCACAATATTCTATAAACATGTCTGATTTATGCATTACATTCAAAAAGTTCCTCAATCTGGCAAATAAAAATGTTACAAAACTCAAACAGAAGTATATTTTGATAAGTTAAAAACCTGAATACAAAAAAACTTCTTAAACATAGCCTTCCCCTTTTCTAACCTGCAGCTAAAATCTTAAAAATTCTATTCTTTAGGGAAAAAAAGAAAGTATAGTCTCACGCTTGAGACTTATATAGACAAATGATCTATACCAGTGTTTTCCCAACTCAAAACTACTTTAGGGTAGGAAAATATCCAATTCTCTATCACAGAATAGTCTTTCTTCTATATCCTAGGCTTAGAAGTTCTGGAGAGTGTGTGTGTGTAGAAATAGGTGGAAAAAAAGGGGGTTAAGGGGAAGTGGAAGATTCAGGGTGCAGAGAGAAAGAAGTAGGAATAGAGGAAAAAATCAGGTTTTAAAGTTTATAGGTTTTAAGAAATTAAGATTTATGGAAGTAAAAGTTATAAAAACTAATAAAAATTTGCCATGGACCAGAATTTAGGAACTAGGAACCCACCGTATCTTTGTCTAGAAATATATCTGACTTTATCCCTGGGTTCAAAACCAATTGCAGACAGCTCTTGCTTTATGTTAAGTGGACAGTTCCACAGACCATACTTTTAGGTAATTTGTAATTTGTAATTAAGTAACTTTTAGGTAATTTGCCAGAGGACTTGGGGAAGAAAGGGAAGGAGGCTGGCAGGCGCAGGGCCATACCCATGGAGAGAAAGAGCTGGCACACAGTTCAAGGACATGTAGAGGCCAGGGACAGAGAAGTGAGACCAGGAGAAGAAACACCATGGACTGGGCCTGGCCAGAACCAGGAGGAAGAACACATAGGAGGTAGACATCTGGGGCTGGACATGGACACAAACAGGAGATGGCAGGTGATACATGGGGGCTGAGGATAGACATGCGGTAGTGGAGCCTAGATGGGCAAAACACAGACACATGGGGACAGATACACACGGTAGAGGGAGACAAAGATCTCCCTTCTTGGGGCTGGAGGTCTCCAGCTTTGAGAATGCAATCTTCTGCTTTCATTTGGCGGTTTTTTTTTTTCTAAGTCTTTTTTTGTTTTGTGAGGGAGAGGTGGAGCTGAGAGCACCAAAGGGTAAGAGCATAGTACTGTACGGTAAAGTTAACATCCCTGTTTTCTTAGAATGCTTTCTTTAAATAATTCTTTACATGAAAAAGAAGCCAAATTTGCACAATGAGAAAGCATATAAAGCGAGAACTGTCTGTAATTCTTACTGTAGCCCAAGTGACATCTGTCAAGAATATTAGTAAAATATTCCTTTATTATTATTATATTATCTATTTATGCAATACACTTATTTACTATGTTTTCTGGGGGAAAAAAATCATTAAATTGAAAATGTAGAACTGGAAAATGCCATCTAGTCCAATGTCTTCATTTTATAGATGAGGAAACTGAAGACCAGAAAAGTTAAGTCACTAGTCCACAGATACACAGGCAGTACATACGAGAGGCAGAATGACAACTGAGATACTCAAAATCAGTTCACTTTCTACTGTACCAGTGTGAGGTTGGGGCTCCATTAAGTAAACATGAAGAAAACCCTATGATGGGATCAAAACATAAAAGAGAATGTAAATAACCTTGAATCCAAAGGATGAATTCCAGAATTTGTAGTACTTAGAAGGAATCTCTCTTGCTGTACTAAAATTTGCTTTCCTTTTCTTTGAACAGTCACTAAAGGAAATCCTGGCTGCAGGGTCCAAGTTTTCATCATTGTTTTTACATCCAGATTTTCTTTTGTGACCTGCAAAATAAAAACAATTTCACTCAGTAGAAAAGACAACTTTGCAAATAAATTTATTATGGCTTAATTTGTCAACCTTCCTCTATGCCTGAGGACATCAGATAAAGACCACCTTTGGCTCAGTCTGAATGGAAAGCCGGTAGCATAAATTTGCAGAGCTAAACCATCAGGATATTAATCAACTGAAGAACTTTGCCAGAAATAATGAAGAAAAAGTCAGAAAACAAAGAGAGGAACTAAATGATAATCTAGTTTAGAAGGGTGTGATAGACATACACACATATACATGTGTGTATATAACATCATGTACAAAAAGTTATATGGTAAAAGAGATAAGTGAAATATAACACCTTTTTATGAAATAAACATTTTTACACCTTGGAAAAATGTGCTTCATCCTACCCCCACACCTCAAGAAAGTAATATTTTAAGTATTCATATTATTTTGTGAGATTTTTGGTTTGCACTTCTATGCTAACTAAGGATCTGGAACGGAAAGCTTTTCCTAACTTCTCCCTACTTTCAGTTAAATGAAATACCTAAAATACAAGCCTCGAGAACACTTACCTCATTAAAACTATTCCAAAGGTCATCGCTTTGAATAGACCCATAGCTGTAATTATGTAAATAAAGTATGATGCAGTGCTGGAACACCTCTTCTTTCAGAAAACTCTTCAGCATTAACAACAGAGATGCTCCCTTTAAAAACAATTAAAATAAATGAGCAGACAGAACGAATGAACTTTCATGGTTTACAGATTTGGTTCAGGATATAAATGTTCTTAACAAATTTTTCTTACTCCAAACTGCAGAAGCTTGATTTTATTTGTACATTTATTCACATTTCAATATGGGTCACACAGAAGTGAAAGTTTCACATAATATGATTATATTTTAGCACAGAGATTAGTATGACTCCCCAATGGCAAAATCAAAAATAAGTTCCTGTATTACTAACTTTGCTGCATGCACTCATTTAAATTCAAGAATTACTTTATGAAATTAAAATTGCCTTGAAAATTATTTCAAGCTTCAGAAAGTAGTTTTCTATTCTCTCCTATTTTCCCCAAAGCACTTTTTTTTCTAACTGCAATGATATCCGTTAGGGGAACTCAAGGATTTGCTTCTACTAATTCACTAGACTTCTTAAAAGTCTAGGAAAGAGACAGTAGACCTAGTGGTACAAGTCTGGAGTTTCTGCTACTGGGGAGGCTGAGCCTAGTGGATGGCTTGGGTTTGGGAGTTCTGAGCTACAATAAGTAGGACTAACACACTAAGTCCAGACCAGACTCATGAGCCCCTGGAAACAGATCCATCAGGATCATGAAGAAGGATGAAAATTACACAGGTGAGAAAGATGCAGCAGGTTAAAGCCTCTATGTTGATTATGATTGGGCCTATGAGTGGCTCCAAACTGGGCAAGATAAAGAGACGCAGTCCCCAGTCCAGAAAAATTCTTATTGATATTTTAAAAGAAAAAAAGCACCAATGGAAAAACCTGGGAATTCATCTTGTCATTTTTCCCATTTGAATTCAGTTGTACTTCACAAAAGATACTACCTATATTATCAGAAGAGAATCTTCAAGCAGGCCAGTACATCTTTTGGTTTATGCCCACTGTATAAAAGCTGGCATATACACACAATAGCAATATGGAAATTAGGTAGACCCATTAAATTTTCATGCCTGATTTTCTAAATATATTTCTAGTATATGTGAATTTTACCCTTCATAACACAGCGAGATAGCCATTGCCCTCTCTGATAATATTTTGCCTATTTAAGCATTCTATATATAGTCTATACCTAAGTAGTATAACTAAACCAATAAGGTATACTACTTTTAAAAGTACATCTAGATACTTATATCACACCATAAATGATCCTAATCAAAAATTTCATCTGATATTTTAGAAAATTAAATGGTTAAAATCTTACCTAAGACAAGCATATTCTTGCCTAAAAATAAGAAACTTCCTCAATTTTATTATTTCAGTTAAATTTTAAAAAATTGAAACAAAGGTTTCCAGGTTGCTACCTTGTAAAAATTAATTTATGGCTTGAAAATTCATTATATGAAACAGCTCAATTATGTGTAATATAGTGAAAGGTGTCACTACCCAATTTTTGTGATCGTTTACATACATATTTTATTTCCTAAAAATGTATAGATGTATATTTGTTTTGTTTCATCACAATTTTATCACTACAGTGAAAAAAAAGCAGAATGTGTTCTAAAGAACATTTTCCCACATTGGACTTTGGTTTCCTCATTCAAACAATACTGGCTAATAATCCAGTATCCCACTTTTCTCTAAGTCCATGGGAAGCACACACCTCGGCCCTATTTCCATTTCAGTTCCAAAAAGGGCAGGATCCAAACATCTCAGGGACCACATGTTTCATTTCAATAAAGAAGGGGGAAATCGAACTCTTATTGAGAGATGGAAGAGAGGATAAATTACAGAAAGAAAGACTTCGTAGTTATAGGATCCCTTGGGGGCAAAGGTTAGATTTATGTAGATTATCCACGTCTAAAATGACAAATACTCATACTCTGTCCTAATAGGTAACATAAGCTGGTATCAAGTCTCTTTTTAAGCATGGTCATTAAGTGCTTTACAAAATTATAGTAATTACTCTATTAGAGGGAACAGACCAACATTAAATATAAGACCTTCATAGAACCCTGACAGAAAACAGATTGAGTATAACCTAAATCTCAATGTTTTAAATGTTTTAAAATGAGTTTTTTTTTAAAGCCACAGTCTGAATTCATGCCAATTTAAATTAAGTCCTCAACAACATAATTATAAACCATTCTTTATACAAATAAAGTCAGATTAATTCTTTGTGGATAGGCAAGACCAATATAATAAAAATGACCATTTTACCTAACCTATTTATTCAATGTCATTCCAGTCAAAGAAAAAAATAACAAAATTCATTTGGAAAAACAAAGGGTCAAGAATTTTTAAAAAACTAATGAAAAAAATGTAAAGGAAGGAGATTAGATAGTACCAGATCTGAAGCTGTATTATAAAGAAGTAAATACAAAACTATCTGGTACTATTAAAGAAATAGAGGGGTAAATCAGTGGAACAGAGTATACATACAATACACAGTAGTAAAGGATTATAGTAGCCTTATGCCTGAGAAATGTAAAGATTTAAGTTCTGGGGATAAGAATTCATTATTTGGTAAAAATTGTTGGGAAAGCTGGAAAGCAATTTGGGCTGAAATTGGCCCTAGACAAATATCTTAAACCATATACCAAGATAAGGTCAAAAGGGATACATGACCTAGATGTAAAGGGATATATCACAAGAAAATCAGAATATGGAACATATTACTTGTCAGAATTACGAACAGGCAAACAATTAATAAATAAACAAGAGAGAAAGTGCATTGTGAGGTGTAAAATCAATTATTTTGATCCTATTAAATTAAAAAGTTCTTGTACAAGTAAATCCAATGTTAGATTAGAAGAAAATCAGAAAATTGGGGGAAAAATTTCACAGTCTCTAAGATAAAGAACACATTTCTAAAATATATAAAGAATTTGTCAATTTTATAAGAATATGAGTCATTCCCCAATTAAATAAAAGATCAAAGGATATGAAGAGCCAGTTTTTTGATGAAATCAAAATTATATATAGTCACATGAAAAAATGCTCTAAATCACTACTAATGAGAGAAATGCAAATTAATACTTCAAGTTATCATTTTATACCTATCAGATTGGTTAAAGTGATAGATACCCTTCAATTGGATAATAGCTAAACTAGTTGTGGTATATAATCATGAGGGAATACTACTGCACTATAAGAAAAAATGATTAACTGGTTGATTTTACAAAAACATGGAAATACTTGGACCTATGAAGGAAGATACTATCCACCTCCAGAGAAAGAACTTATATATCCATCTCTAAAGTAAGAACTTAGAAGTATGTACAATGTAATTTTACATATATGTATGTAAAATGTACACACACGCACATACACACATGTATACATGCACACATACATGCACGTGTGTGCGTGTGTTCAGTTGTAGGCTTCTCTAGGGAAGGGTGGGGAGGAAGGTAGAAAAAGAAAGTGTACAGCAGAGAATAAAAGAAAACTTGGAAGGAAGCACAGAAAAGGTGGGCAATTTTGAAAATGATGTGTAGCTTTTAAAAATTTACTTTTTAAATTTACTTTTTAAAAAGTAAATAATCTGAAATACAAATTTATAGTTTTATGTTGAGTCCTCTCTTGGTTACATGGAAACTTTTTTTCTAGTTTTGTATTTAAGTTTTAATTTAAAAATTAGAAAAATAAAATAAACTAGGTCCTCACCAGTGCCCAGAACCCTCTCATCCCTCATCTCACGTTCCCAGAAACAACTCTTCAAAGGTTTCTTCATTCTCTTCTTGCTTCTTTGTTTTCAATTTGGGAAAATGCTCTCACTTTTTAATCTACTGAGATAAAGTACAATTTGCCCCACACTTCAAGTTTCCAAATGTATTAAGTTCCTTAATCTTTCCTCCCTTCTGTCTCCAAATGTATCTCGATCTACATTTACTCTTTCTTATTTTTATATTCTGAGTAGTGACAAGGCAAATTCTTTCACCTTTACCCTGGACCACATTACCCCTTCCACCACCTCTGTGACCCTTTCTTACCTTACTTCTTTAATTATTCTTTCTTATGTTCAGAATCTTCAGTCTCTAATTTCTACCTTTTCATTGCTTTTGTGCCTCTACTTTCAAATGGGCACAGGTTTCCTCTATCTCAAAAACATTTTTGTTTATTGTCTGCTCCTTCTAATAACCATCCCACTTATTCTCCCTATTGTGTACATAACAGATACTGAAAAGGCACAAATAACCAGACTTGGAAATAGATTAGCTACTTGGGGTTATGTAAGGAGTTGAGCATACAAGACTGTAAAACAGAAGTGGCTGAGAGGATGATGGTACCCTCTACAGTAATAGGGAAATTTAGGACAAGAGTGGGTTTGAGTGGGAGAATAATCAATTCTGTTTTGGACATGATGAGTTTGACAAGTCTCTGTAACACAGTTTGAAATTTCCAAAGGAAGCTGGTGATGAAGGACTGGAAGTGAGGAAAGAGACCAGGACTTGATATATAGATTTGGAGTCATCAACATAAAAGAACTAAGTCCACAGGAGCTGATGACATCACTGAGAGTGTAATGAGAAATGAGAAGAGGGACCAGTCTTTGGGTAGACTGACAGTTGGTGTGACAATGATGATGAATCAGCAAAAGGAGACTGGGAAAGAGTGAATGGGTGAGTAGAAAGAAAACTAAAAGGGAAAAGTTTCCTAAAAGCCCACAGAGGAAAGAGCATCCTTCAAGAAAGAGTAGTCAATAGTGTTAAATGAAGCAGAAATCAGGGAAGATGAAGATGAAGGGAGTAGTCATTAAATCAGGAGGCTAAGAGATCACTGATAATTCTGGAAGAAGCAATTTCAATTGAGTTATAAAGTTGGAAACCATTTTGCAAGGGATAAAAAAGAGAATGAGAAGAGGGGAAACTGAGGTACCAAATAAAGATGGTTTTTCAAAAAAGTTTAGCTGAGAAAAGCAAGAGGTTATAGGAAGGCAGTTAGAGGGGTTAGAATATTGAAAACTTGAAAATGTTAGCAGGAAATAGGTGAAGAACTGGTAGAGATGAGAAAGGAAAGTTTCATAGCAGGAGTTAATCTGCTCAAGAAGGTTGGGACAAACAGGAAGAAGGGGATACAAGGCTGGCCTTCGAAGGATCACCTCTTCATCAGAGTTTGGGGTAAAGGAAGAAATGGGAGATCATGTATGTCATGGAGGTATGAGATTAGGAGGAGAGAAGAGGGAGTTCTTAAGGGACAGCCTAGATGTTTTCAAGAGAAATCGAGATGAAGGCTTCTACTGAGGGGAAGGGGTAAGGAGTGCAGTTGAGAGGAATGAGAAAAGAAGGCTTGAAAGAGGCCCCGGGGAGAGTAAGATAAAGAATCAATTAGGCCATAATAAAAGGGCTGCCTTGCTAAAAAGGGGACCAAGTTGAAATTAGATAACCTAAATTTCTGGCAGACCCAGTCAGCTTGGTTTCAGGTCTTTCTTTAGTACCATTTAGCAGCATCTTGAAGAGTGTGGAGAAGATGAGTGATGGAAATAATCTAGGGCTGGGGTCTGTCAAGGAGTAAGTAACAACAGGATAAGGGAGCATTTAGGGTTAGAGTGCATTTTTAGGGTTAGGGTTTAGAATCGCTAACCCTAACCAATCTATCAGGTCTGAGGAGTGGGAAGTGTTGAACTGGCTCATTAAGTATAAAAATGGAGAACGTAGTAAGGGCTAGGATGATGATCTGGCATAATACTAAGAGCTGGAGAGACTGCAAGATAGGTTTGACAAGAGGGAGATATGGGGAAGCAGAGGGTAATGATACGCTATGATCAGACAAAGAAACCTGAGTTCTTCGGTCATGGAAGCAGAGCACTTAAGGGTTATAGTATGACCAAATCTCTGCTTGTAGTTGAGATGGAGTGAAGGAACAGGTCATGGGAACTGAGCAGACTGAAGAACTGTGAAGTTAGGGTATTTAAAAGAACAGTCATATCATGAAATCTCCTGGTATGAAGACAAGACTTGAGATGGAGAGGAATACTGTGAATCTGGCTCTGAACTCACAGCAAAGGGCCAACATATAACCGTTGCCAGGATCTGGATTGCATAATGAATCTGGATAGTGTGAACCTCAAAGGAGGAATAATTACTGAGCAATGGAAGGAGAGGGAAAAACCTGGAAGTGGCTGTAAGGGGCAAGGGATATTGTAATTCTCATAATCAGGAGGTATGAGACTATTATCTGCTCAACTGTGTCTGACTCTTTGTGACCCTATTTGGGATTTTCTTGGCAAAGATACTGGAGTGGTTTGCCATTTTCTTCTCCAGCTCACTTTAGAGATCAGAAAAGTGAGGCAAACAGGGTTAAGTGACTTGCCCAGGCTCATACAGCTAGTAAGTGTCTGAGGCTGGACTTGAACTCAGGAAGATGAGTCTTTCCAACTCCTCGTTCAGCGCTCTATTCACTGTGTCACTGACCTGCCCTAGGTAAGGGATAAGGTATAGCAAGTATGAGAAAGGAAGGCTTAAGATGAGGTGACATCTGTCATCTCTTCTTCAGTAGTCTGGGATTCAGTATCAGCATGGATGGTGGGAAAGGTAAGAAAGGGCAAAAGTTTACTCACCATTTAAGAATGAGTATGAACAGAGCCAACAGTGGTTAGGAGGATACTGGAAGTGGAAGTTGTGATTTTGGCAATAGTAAGAGTCACAATGGGACAGAGACCTTCAGGCATGGCCATATTTTGTCTGACTATGTTTATTTGTTAAAAGGGAGGGCTTTACTGGTGGGGAAGAGTGGGTAACAAAAGCAGCCGGGAAGAGGGGAGGGAACAGGGGCAATGATTTCGCTTCCTTAAAAAAAAAGCATCAATGAAACATTTCTTTAAAATTCACAGAATTTCAGAGAGAGAAAGAAAATCAGGGTAGTTTTGGAACTATTATGTTTGAATGTATTACATACATTTTAAAAACAGCGAATGGAATGGGTTTGATGTTTTGTCATATATTCAGAACAAAATTTAAAATCCTTTTTAAAAAAATCTAACCCAGAAAAAACCTCTATTGACCTTCCTAATTCTGTCAATAGTACCATCGTTTTTTTCCAGTCATCCAAGAACAAAATTTTGGCTCTTTCTTCACTCTCATTTCCAATTTCTCATCAGTCACCAAGTCATTCTAAATTTGTATACAGATGTTCTGGTTCTTATCTAATCTCTTCCAATTCTTTAACTGAAAAAGTAAAGAAGCTAAAAGACATGTGACTCCCTCCACTCCCTTACAGAGGTGAGGGGGTTTAATGATACGGAACACTGCCTAATTCAGATTTTTCTGATGTACTGATTTTGCTGATTCTTTTCTCTTTTTTCCATTTTAAAAAATTCTTTGTTATTCAAATGTTTCTCTGAGAGGAAGAGGTTTTTTTTCATGCAAAGCATATTTTTATATTAACAATGTTGCAAAAGTAAACACATACCAAAAAAAAGAAAAGAAAAAATAAAGTTTAAAAAGCATGTTTTGGTCTATACTCAAATGCCATCAGTTCTTTCTCTGGAGGCAGATAGTTTTGTTTTCATCATAAGTCTTTCAGAATTGTCTTGGATCACTGTATTGATCAGAAGAGCTAAGTCAATCATAGTTGACCACTGTACAATGCTGTTGTTTCTGTGTACAATGTTCTCCTGGTTCTGCTCACTTCACTTTGTATCAGTTCACATAAGTCTTTTCAAGCTTTTTTATCCCTCTCATCATTTCTTAGAGCATAATAGTATTCCATCACAATCATATACTACAACTTGTTCAGAAATTCCTCAAATGATGGGTATCCCCTCAATTTCCAGTCCTTTGCCATTACAAAGAATTGCTATATATATTTTTGTGCATAGAGGTCCTTTTCCTTTGATCTCCTTGGGTTAAAGAGCATGCACAATTTTATAGCCCTTTGGACATATTCCAAATTGCTCTCCAGTGTGATTGGATCAGTTCACAAGTCTACCAACAGTACATTAGTGTCCCAATTTTTCCACATCTCCTCCAACATTTGTCATTTCCCTTTTCTGTCATATTAGCCAATCTGATAGGTGTGGGGTGGTACCTCAAGTTATTTTAATTTGCATTTCTGTAATCCATAGTGATTTAAAGCATTTTTTCTTATTACCATAAATAGCTTTGATTTCTTCTTCTGAAAACCACTTGTTCATATCCTTTGACCATATGTCAACTGGAAAAGAAGTAAATGAATTAAGAAGACTGTCTTGCTTCAGTGAGAGGTCAGATGAGGTTAGACTGCAAACTTGTAGGGCACCCAGTTATCATGGTCATATGACTTCCTGTAGCAGCATGTGATTAGGAACACAGAGGGAAGACTACAGGAATAATTCAGGGTATGGACTTGGCAAGCAATGATCAGTCACAAGACAGGGAGTTTGAGTATAGAGGGGAGTGAATACTGAAATAATTAATATAATCTGAAAACAAATGAACATACACACGCACATATGTGGTTTGCTTAATTCATAATATGAAGTAACTTGCTTGCAAACACAAAAATCAGTTAGAACTCAACTCTGAGCAGTTTTTACTAGACCAGTACCTTAAAATATGAAAGTGAATCAAACATTTCTTCAATTTGCTCTGAAGACTGAACAGAAGATGAGGTTGGATGAGATGAATTCAGAGAATCCTTCTTCATGGTTTTAAAACGAGCATTCAAGAAATCCTCATACTAGAAAAAGAAAAAGACTAATAAATTATAAGGAATCACAAGGGAAGAGTTAAGTACAGACAAAGATATTTTCCAATTTAAGCATAGTTCACAATGGGAATGAAAGATGTTTGAGTTTTTCTCTTTTTTACTGATTCACCAGAAAAAGTAATTCTGCTGATCAAAATTATCATAGTGACTTGCTTTGTCTACCTATCTACTCCTAATCTCTCTATCTTTTTTTTTAATATTATAACTACCAAACTGGGGTAGGAGGGAAGCAATTTTTGTAGGTAAAATTCTTCTGTAAACCAAGTGAAGTTCAAGGCACAAAAGTTTCTTAAAGAAACATGCCAATTACTGCAACATTACTGCACCTTAGACATAACTGACAAAATAGCCTACTATGTTCCCAAAACTTTGGCTTCTTCCTTCTGCTTTTCTAACGAACAAAAACCTAGTTGTTTATACTGAAATGAAATAGGATCACAGCAACATAAATTTAAAGCTAACAAGGCTCTTAGGTATCATTAAGTTCAAACGTTGTCAGACCTAGAGAAAGTAACTTGTTCCAAAAACATATAGGTAATGGTACAGTCAAGATTGGAACTCAGACAAAAAGAAACAAAGATAAAAAATAATAAAGTAAAAGAAATTTTAAAAAATGAAATCAGAAACATAGAAATAAAAGCAGACATGGAAAAAGATCAAATTCCAAAATGTCCATTTAGACATGTCGGTCAGAAAATTCTTATATAACTGAGTAGAATTAAAAATACTTTATAAAAAACTTGACTGATAGTACTCTTTACTCATCATCTACTGGCTTCCAGGTCACTTTTCCCATGACTTATATAGCTGGCTGATGATTTTCCTCATTACCTATCCCTTTGCCAACATCTTCAGGCCATTCAAAATTCATGCTTTCAACACCTCTAACAAGATTGCTTGGCACAAAATTGCTTGGCACATCCTGGAATTTAACATCTTTCAGAATTGCTCCCCCAAAAGCTAGACTCTGAAATTCTAGTCATGAATGACAATTCTTGTTTTTCCCCACATCTCTCTAAATTAACTATCTACCCTTATTATGGCCTCCCTTCCTGTGACCTGTTCTTATTTTATCCTACTTAGGATAGAAGTCAGTCTATCCTACTTAGACTTCACTTGTCTTTTTACCCAGCTTTAAGAATGCAGGAATCCCCTATCACATTTCTGTAGCTCTTGCCTTAGAATTTATCACTAAGGTATGGCCCCCACATCCAACCTTTCTTCATGCCTGACTTACAAATTCATTCATTCCTAGAAAGCTTACATCAACTTCTTTACTTTGGCTTCAGGCTGGTGAGCATCCCCGAACGAATCATGAAATTGCAAACTCTCACAAATCTGCAGGATGTTAACTTCACCAGACCCCTGCGTGCTGTCTGATAATCCTTCAGCTCCACCTGATCTGCTTCTTCCTCTCTCCACAGCACCTATTCAATTTGTTCTTCTCTTTCCATTGGTCCATGGTCTGAGCACACCTGTTGTTGATTGGCTAAGGGGCTGAGAGCACGCTGTCCACCAGCGAACTATGCAGCTGGGAGAGCTTAAATGGGGACAGGAAAGCCTGGGGGTTTGGGTTCCTCTCTCCTCCAGTAGAAGGAAGGGGCTCCATGGGGGAGACCTCGTCCTGCATGCTGACATGCAGCTGGTATTTGGAATAAAGCCTACACTTCTGTTTGACTCTGGAGGTCTCTTCTCTCATAAGTTTATCTGGCTGATCACCGAAGACCTGGTATAGATAAGATGACCCGGTAGCCCATGGCAGTTAGGACAGACAACCTTCCATCCCCCTTTTAGCCACTAGTCTAATAGAAGTCTTTACTACCATCTGCCTATTGCATTATCTTTCCTTCCCCAGTCTTCTTGCTTCTATTCTCTCTGTATTCCAATCCATCTTTTATACTCTTGCCAGAATAACCTTTTAGAATCTGACCTTTTGCCTGTAGCCTACAAAAAAACCAAATGTCTGTCCTCAAACCTCCAGTTTAGAAATGGGCTCTTCCATATCTAAGCCCCTTGCTAGTTACCCATATTTCCACTCAAGGTGTTTCCCCTGAATCTCATTTATTCAGCTGCTGAGAAAAAATGGAGCAATATAATGTGTTATTAATTTATCATGTGTTCACATTTGTATCTGCAAAGGTCCTATCCTTTTTAAATTAAAAAACATCAAAGGAGTAATGGAGGGGTAAAAGTCACCCAAAATATATATTCAGTAGGTTCTACTCAGAATTGTGGTGATTCTGTTCTGTAAACTCAACAAACATTTCTTGAACACTTCCCTCTCACAGCAACGGTCCAGCAGTATTGCCAGATGCCATGAAAGATAAAACAGATTAAGTGACACAATCCCTGAAGCACACACTTAAGTCCAAAGACTGAACTGTAGAGAATGTGGCGTCAAGAGACAAGCCAAAATAGGGTCACCAAGGAAGGAAAGAGGGCAAACTGATTCTTACTGGTAAAACCAAAGATACTGCCACCATGGGCCAAAAACCTTAAAAGGTACTTTGGAGGTCCAGATAGTGAAGAGGTTCATCTCAGTGAAAGTCAGTGGGAGGGCTAGGGGAGAAGGCAAGAAGAACTTAAAACTAGAACAGAATACCAAACTTGAATATTCTACTTTCATATGCTTTTAAAAATCAGCATATGTTTTAAAATATTACCTGGAATTCAGAAAGCTGGTTGTTAAATTTAATTTTCAAATATAAATATATTGTAAAAAATGATACAGAAACATTTCATTATTCTCTTCTTACGGGTCCTTGTTATAAGAATTTAAAGAGAAAAAAACCCCTTAAAACAAGATGTATTCTATGTGAAATAAGTCACCCATCTATGCCTTCTTTGGAGTACATTTTCATAGTATCCTAGTCGATAATCCTTCAGAAAGTTTTGAGATAAAATTATAAAAGTGAGCCATATAAAAAAAATAGGTATATTTCATTCTGCTAAAGTTGAACAATGTTTTTCAAAATGTGACCTAAGAAGGGACACTAAGCTACAACATGTGGTTTGTACCTACTGAAGTACATTTGTGAGTACATTTAGTTAGAGCACTATACCTACCTACCACTATAATACTACTATATTTTATTGCTGTTGTTCAACTGTGTCTGACTCTATGTGACACCATGGATGTTGTCCAAGAGTTTTTTTTTTTTTTTTTTTAGGAGCGTCATTTTCCATGTTTCCATTTCCTTCTGTGTGTGTCCTCATTTTAAAGATGAACTTGAGGCAAATAGGGGTTAATGACTTGCCCAGGGTCACATAGCTAATAAGTATCTGAGGCTGGATTTGAACTGTACATATACCCACTATAATAATAACAGGCATGCCATATTTTATGTTCAATATTTACCTCTTCTATTCTTTTTTTCTCTCATACACACATGCATGCATATGCGTGCACACACACACACACACTCTCTCTCTCTCTTCCAAAAATATCTTTTTTTTTTAAAAAAAAAAAGCCTTTCATATTTTATTTAACTAAATTCCCCAAACAATTGGAGGAATTGAATAAATATTGAAAAAATAGGTTTTAGACCTAGAAAAAACTACAGAAATCACTTTAAACCCCTCAGTTTCAGGTGAGGAAACTAAAGCCTGAAGAGGCAAAACAATTTGTCCTGGGTTATAGACAACAAGATATGCTGGGAAAAATTATAAAGCTATTTACTGCTGTATACCTATGACAAAATTTAAAAATACATAATATATATGAATATATCATTACCATACTGTATTATATATGCACACTAGCAATAAAGTTTATTTCAATAAAAAGCTGAAACACACAAAATCAAAATTTACCATTTTGAACTTGAACCTAAAGATACACAATCTGTCAGTAACAAGTATCAAAAACTATTTGAGTCCCCCAAATTATCTGGATACATGGTACAGCCACAACAGATTTAACATAAAATCTCTATTAAGCCCCAGAAGAGTAGTACTTACACTTGATAACTCTTTGAAATTTTTGCTCAAGGAGAAATACTCCATGAAAGTAGCAAATCCTTCATTTAGCCAAAGATCATTCCACCAACGCATAGTTACCAAGTTGCCAAACCACTAAGAGGAAAAAACAGAGCACAAAGAACTGATTGGCAAAATATATGTGTTCTCAGAAAATTTCTAAGAATTTGCAAAAAGGGGAACATTGCTGATATCTAATTAGATTATTTGTTACAAAGAAAGATTAGTAGGGGTGGAGAGAGTATATACTGATGCTTTAAAAAAAAGGAAATACTATAGATAAAATATCAATAGGTAGGGTGGGGAGAAGAACGAAACTGAATAAAGAAAAGTGGTAAAGACTTAGAGGGAGTAAATAAATAATGACATTTTAACCACTAAGATTCAGTTATGTAAATGTAATAGTAGCAAAGCAAGTTTAATTTGTTGAAATGATGTTTAATATTAATTTTACAATAAATCATTAAAGATAAAAATTTTCTCACCCATAAAATGGGAACAATAATAACACCTACCCCCCAGGGCTGATGTGAGGAAGAAATGAAGTGATGCTTACAAAGCATTTTAGCACAGAATGTGGCGTGTAGTCGGTGATACATAAATGCTAGCTAGGATTATTATTACAAAATGCGACAGAATTCTGTGCTCAAATGCACAGATATACAAGCAGAATGAATTATATCCAAAATAAACAATAAGAGAATTACTGAAGTGATCTAAATTTACTTTTAAAATAGAGGAAAACATTCCACATTTGAAAACCACAGACTGGGAGAAAAGAGATGAATAATTTTCTGCCCAGCACATCTTATACTATATGAAAACAAATCTTACATCTTTGTGATTTTTTTACACTCTAAAAATTCTCCTTATTTCCCTAGCCTATTTTATAAACTGAATAAATTTGGGAACACTCCTCTACTGCTTCACCTTCTGATAGACCAGTGATTTTTCAGTTAGAGATGAATGAATAGATAAGTATCTCTAATGTATTTAACAGTATGATAAAACAGCAAAAGTATAGGGTTTATAGTTAGAGAACTTGTATTTGAATTGCTTTCCCACTATCTATTACCCAGCACCTCAAGAAAATTATTTTCCTTTTGCAGCTGAGGTGGTCAGCCTAAATGATCCTGCCCTAAATCCTATGTAATAGAGTTTATTCATGTGTGTATCATACTCTCTTTCCCTTAAGACTATAAAGTCCCTCCATGAAAGCAGGGACTATGTCACATATACAAACTTTGTGCCTCCTACAGCACTGCTATATATTATGCGAGTGTGCATACCAGTGAATATGTTCTGCAACCAGTGTTTTGGTTTGGTGAATTAAAATTAAATGGACCAATCAGCATTCACACTGATTGCTTAGATGAGAGATTGTTCCTTCCTTATTTCTGGAGGGCAGGAAAAAGAACCTAAATCTTCTGTTTTTTTCTAAGTTGCCTGAATTACAGATAGTTAATAGGATTCAAAATCAATATTCCTCCCCCCAAATGGTGCATATTTAAAAAACCAAATTTAAGAACTCTTTAGCCCTCTCTTCATCTATTTCTCTCATGAGGTGAGAGGGAAGGAGGGAACATAATTACAGGAAGTATTTACTGAGGCATGAGAATGTGGTATAGGTCAAAGAGACTCTCTTAATCAGCAAACAAATCTACCACAACCAATGGTTGTTTGTAAATACAAATCTCATCTACAAGGGTTTTCAAATCATTTCCCCTATCAGTACAGTGGTCAATAAGACATTTCTAGGGGGTTTCTCATACCAGTGGGATCAAGGCTTAGAACAAGATACAATTAGTGCCTTCTCTAAGGTTGCCCCAACATTCCAACAATGGATTGGAGGTATAGGAAATTAGGCCTGGGAAACCTGAACAAAGCCATCATGTTTTGCAGGTACAAGTTGAACAAGATAGGTTCTGAATGATCTAATTCTGAAATTCTGTGGTTATGTTACATTTATTAGGATTATGTTAGATTTATTACTATGAGTAAAGCACTGTTAAGTAATTAAAACAGTCCTTACTTTCAAAGGACTTATATTCTAAAAGAGGGATAGGTACAATCAGACCACAGATAAATACAAAGTATTCCCAAATAGTTCTGTGAATGCCTCAGTCTTGGTGTTTGTTCCAACAATGCAAAAGGAAATCCATTCATTCTTGACTATCCCGTATGATTCCGAGGAAGTTCATCCAACAAGCTGAGAGCTTTTCTCATTTCCTTCAGACTTCATGAAGAGGCTAGTGGAATACACAGCTTATCCAGCTGTTATATCCCTTGACCTTGCTTTGTTCCAGGCCATCTTGTTTTTACTCATACATTTTCCTTGCTGCCCTCATTTATTCCTATTCTTAAAAGATTTGTGTTATAGATTGCAGTCTGCACATGCCTACAATGTACCTGTCCATTACCTTTAAGTGGTATCTATTTTTAATTTTTTAGAAAGTGTAGAATTTCATGCCCTTTAGTCATATACCACCTTTGGTAGTGTATGGTACATGAATACTGGTACTGAAAACATTAAGTCCTTGTTTCTGAGATCATTAAAGGAGTTTTGCAATTTCCTAACTGTGTCCACTCTTTCTGTTTAATTTTCAACCTCACTCAGAAATTTTTACTGTTTGTTCTAGACAGTAAATATACTTGTTACATGTGTATAAACATTATTTCCTTCTCCCTCTTCCCTATGTCTCTGACAAACTATCTAGAGGGTGTCCACTGAACTGCATAATTTGAGCAATACACATTATTTACATACTTCTTGGTTTTTCCTATGTGAATGGCTAGGCCCCTGGTTTCTAAACTGTATGTTGTAGCACTCTTGAGTTGCAACAAACTTGCCAGAGGCACCATGGGATATTTAAAATCTGAAATAAACACAGAGATAGTCAACATCTGTTGGACACTGTGTAAACTACTTAAAAGTAGTTGAGTTTCAACATTAGATCATGCTACATTTGTTTCGCTAACACCTGCTAATGTCTGAGATAGGTTCTGGCTTAGTTGTACTTTAGGCTATGCCAATAACTTTTCAAAATTCCTCATTTGCAACATCATCTTCGTTTAATTGCATTTTCAGTGACTGCTGTAATAAAAAGTATGGGGCAAAAAACAACATAATCTAGGATACGAGGGTGACGATGTCCAATCTGATTCCAAGGTTATGATAAGTAACAGATTACCCAACAGGTATACACATTCCATTAGTAAGTAACTTTGGTTATTTAAGAAGGAAATCAATTTTTTTCCCCAATTTATGAGTATTATTTTTTTAAGTGGCTACTAATTTGTCAGGACATAAATACTTATTAAGCTATTTGTACCTAAATACTTAATAAATAACTATTAGGTATTTTTTTTAGTCTAGCGGCTCCATGAAAAAATTAGGGAGTCTCAAAGCCACCATGAAAGTTTGGGAACCTCCAAGTTAAGTCAAATTTTTTTTGAATGGTTCCAGATTTTTTCCAAAAGTCTCAACATGGTTCCAGATTTTTTCCTAAAGGCTCAACAACTGTTCTAGGGCTTGAGGCATCTAGGAAAACATTTTCGCAAAATAAGAGGAATAACTGGAGGATACCATCATCCATAGAGAATCCCTCTTCGACTTGAACTCTGTGTGCCCGTTTTATGCTCTACCCAATGCTGATAATCATAAATTTAAAAATTAGAAAAAACCTCAGCGGTCCTCTGGTTCAATCCTGACGTCCTCCAAGGAGGAGGAATACATTACTTCTCAAGGTAGCTTGTTCCACTTCTGGACAGCACTAATGGTTAAGAAGTTTTTTTGGATACTGAACCCAAATCTGTGTCTTGGCAGCTTTTGCCTACTGTTCCTGGGATAGTCCCCAGGGGCCAAAGGGAACAAGTTTAACCCCTTCTCCCTGAGATATTCTTTCAAATACTTGAAGACAACATGTTATCTTGTCGATGCCAGACATGTAGAGTTCCCTCACATAATTCTCATGTGACAAAGATTTAAAACTACCTCCCAAAGAATCCTGAAAACTGTAATGTAGAGATGGGAGACACCTTGGTGGAAAAATCTCAAAAGAAGCATTTGGTTCTATGTGAAAAGAAGACAGTAAACCTGTAAAATCTTCTATCTTCTTTATCTTTCTGATAATTAGGTGATGCTGAAATTGTGCTCTACCTCGGAATACCACTTGTGAACACTTACCTCCTAGCTACCCTGCCAAGAATGCTCTTGATGAATATGGCAAAATTCTAATAAAAATACTGCATAGATGGGAAAGAGATAGATAAGTAGGTAGTTATGTTTCCCTGGATACATCTACTTGCTATTAAAAAGGTATGAGAATTTTGGTAACTTTCCCTCCCTCAAGAACCTCACAAATATGTCACCTCCAACATGAATCTCCTCTATATGGTAGTGATGGTATTCTGTTGTTTTTCAGCTGTGTCTGATTCCTTATGACCTCATTTGGGGTTTTCTTGGCAAAGATACTGGAATGGTTTGCCAGTTCCTTCTCCAGTGCATTTTATAGATGAGAAAACTAAGGCAAACAGAATTAAGTGACTTGTCCAGGGTCACATGGTGTCTGAGGCTGGATTTGAACTCAGAAAGATGAGTCTTCTTGACTCTAGGCCTGGCCCTCTATCCACTGATACACTGCCCTATGTAACATTAGTCTAATTTAGCTGCTTTTTCTCATCCTTGTGGCCTTTCTGTCTCCTCTGCAAGCAAATACAGGGCTTTAATGTTAGAATCTAAGTGTGACAACTTTACTAAACTTTATGCTGAAAACAATTCAATTAGTTTAAAAATAAATCTTTGAAGCTTTTCTTCTACTTGCTGTCTTTCTTCCATTTTCATGGTTGGGTGGCCTTGGGACGTCTTTTCTTACTGCAATCTTGCCAAACTATCTTTTAAACTATTTTTCACTCTCCACAGCTACTCTGTTTTATGAGGAAACACTGTAGATGATTTTCCATCATTCTTTTCTGTAAAATTTTACTAACCAATCTATATTCCAAACTGATGTTACCTTTATCTCTCCCCATGGCAAAAAGTAAAATAGCTGCTAATTTCTTTGGCTTTTTTTAGTTTCATTATGTAAATTCATTTATCTAAGTTGAATATCTTTATGAAATTATTATAATCTACATTTGTGTCTATTCTTTCATCAATCACTACTCACTTCTTAATAGTCAAGATACTTTGATCTTTGCCCTAAAAAATTTGACTAGATGGACTGTTCATTATGGAATTACTCCCACATAAGAAATGAGTAATTTCCTGTCTGTTAAAATATAATCAGTTTCATTTTTCATGTCCAGGACCTATCAATTCTTTTCTCAAAGAAAAGGTTCTTAACATATAACTTCAGGCATCTGTGTAGTCTACAGTCTGGCTTCTATCACAGCTTACTCCTCCTTCATATATTCCAATATCCTTCTTTGCTCCTCACTTTTTCTTACAGTTGAAGTCACCAAGTATCAAAGCATTATCATTTTAATTTGGGAAGTCTCATTGGATTTTTTACGGAATTTCTCTACTACTTCTTCCTTTGCAGTAGATGTAGGTACATACACTGAAATTCTTTTTACACTGATCTTTTCGCAAATACGTATCATAAATTACAATACAAAAATGACCAAGTAGCCCATGAAAAGTTCACCTCCGATTCTATGTTGTATCTTGATGTTTTTGATTGCATGCGAAAATCAATTCTGACAATTCCTCTCAAAAAAACAAAACAAAACAAAATTGTAAGCTATCCAAAAGTAGCCATGTGATTGAGTGGATAAGGCCCTGAGTTTGGAGTTGTATCAGTAAGCACCCCAACATACACTGGGGGACCTGCTGTCACAGGTTCTTAGATCTGCATTTGTAAAAGGAAAGGCAACTTTTGAGGGGTTAACAATCACTTTAATCAAGCACATGTATCCTTTCTTTGACCAGTTCACCTAGTTCAGGGGAATCAACACCCTGAACCCCAAAGTGATCAACAGACATGTCTTCCTCTGTCTGACCAGTTACCAAAGAGGTAAGCATGACATCTGGGTTCTCAAAGCTGGAGGACTCGTTAGAAGCTTCCCAAAGTCCTCATGTTGCACTCAAACCTTCTTACCAAAATTAAGCCCCAAAGTAAAACCTCACCCTTGGAGTACTTATACCTTTCTTTTAGAGCCAGAGGGCTTCCCAACTCTTGAGAACCTGTGTCTCTCCTCTCATTAACAAAAGCTGTGGGTATTCCTGCAAATCTTCCCTAATCAAACTCCCTTTAAAGGGCAGGCCCATTAATGGGTGGGAAAGATCCTGCCCAAACACATTATTCAATCAGTAAAACAAAAACAGCAAAAGATCCTAATTTGATTGCCATTATATGAGTTAGGAAATCCTAAATTCAAATCTTACCTCAGACACTTAATTATTGTATGATTCTGGGAAAGTCATTATCTCACTTGGTGTATTTCATCATCTGTAAAGTGAGGTGGTTGGGTTCACTGGCTTCTAAAGCCTAATCTTAATTTATGATCCTGACATTTAGCGGCAAATTCTCTTTTGGATAAATTCCATTTATAGTGAGAGTGCTTTATAGGAGATTGCTTAAAAATTTTGCACAGATATTCCTTACTGATATCGGTCTATAGTTCATATAATTATCACAAATAATTACTAGTTGTTTCTTTGATTTCTTTCATTACTTTATCCTTCTCTGGTTTGGGTACTAGACTATATTTGTCAAATAGAGAAGCTACGTGAGCACTGATTCCTTAGTTTTTGAGAATAATTTGTATAATATTGGTATTAATTACTCTTTAAAGGGCTGACAATATTTTCTTGTAAATCCATCAAGATCAGGATTTTAATAGCTACTTTGATTTGTTTTTCTCAGATTAGATTATTTAAGCTCTTTATTTAATGATCTGTTATTTTGGGTATCTTACATTTTTTAGGAAACCTTATTAAGTGTTCTCAATATTGTCAGAATTTAACTGTGCACCGCAGATTTTGATAATTTTCTACTTTATTCTGCTTTTGCTGTGATCTTACCTTGTTCATTTGATATTTATCTGATTACTTGCCTTTTTCCTTTAAATCTGGTTGGCTAAGGCTTTATCAATTTTATAATTCCTTAGTAATTCCATTCAGAAGCTACTATAAGTCTTTTTACCTCTAATTTCTCCAGCAATATGTTCAATTTTCTATTTTCCCTTTTGTTGATCTTTCTATTAGATATGTCCAACTCTGAGAGAGGAACGTAAAAGTTTCCTACTATTTTTATTGCTATATCTTTTTAAAATATTATGCGAAGATTGATATCGTTTAGTTCCTCTGGTAGTATGTCCATTGGCAGTCACTGAACTGATCTCTAATTTAGAGCATTATCAAGTTAAAAGATGTGATTCTTAGTTCCCCTTATTCTCTTTTCTTTTTATTAAAAAAAAAGTTATCTATATCTTCTGTTTCTTATATCATCATAGTTATCTCTGGTATCCTTCTCCCACCCTTCCCCAAAGAACCATCCCATATAACAGAGTATTTTCTATAAACAGGAAAAAAAGTCAACCAACCTATCAATATGTTTGAAAAAGTTTGAAAATGTATAATATGTAATACCTGTGGATCTCCTACCTTCATGAAAGGCTAGGTTGGAGGTATTCTCGTATCTCTTCGTTTGAGTGATATCTGATCTTTCCAATTTTCTTACATTGGTGTATGGTTGTCATTTTTCTTTACATTGTTGTAGTTACTGTGTATATTGTTTTCTTGGCTCATATCAATTCATAAGATTCTTTGTATGCTTTACTGTATTCCTCACACACATCATTTCTTAAAGTATAGTAATATTCTATTTACATTTATGTGCCACAATTTGTTTCACCATTTCCCATCTGATGGGCTTCTACTTTATTCCACAACCCTTCAAATACTGACTGTTGCCATCTTTGTCAATTTGCAGGGTTTAAGGTAAAAACCTCAGGCTTGTATGATTTATGTTTCTCTTTTTATTAGTGATCTGGATCATTTCTTCATGTGATTATAAATATTTTGCAATTCTTTTGGGAACTGCTTATTCATATCCATTGGACCACTATCTATGGAAAAATGGTTAATCTTATGTGTATATATATATGTGTGTGTGTATGTACAGATATATTCATTCATTGTTTAGATAACTCAGTTATCAAATGCTTATTAGAGAAATCCTATTTGATCCCTTCCCTTCTTATTCTTAGTGTATTATGTTATCTGTACAGAAGCTTTTTAGCTTTAGGTAATCAAAGTTGTCTACTCTATCTTTTACAATCACCTCTCTATCTCTTATTTGGTTAAGATGACATCTCCTACCCATAGCCATGAGAGGTATATGCTCTGTTTCTCTTCTAATTTTTTATAGTCTGATTAATAACATTAATGTCACATATTCACTTAGAATGTACTGCCTCTGCTTCCTTTTGCACTACTCTACCAGTGTCACTAGCAGAAAAAGGCAACACAAGAATATAGAATATTGTGATGTTATAACCAAGTCATAACCCAGTCTGTTGATGATAAATCTCTCCATATTTAGCTAGGTTGGTCTTTGGAAAGTATATTCAGTCTGTTACTGGGATCATATCCAAAGTCTTTCCATCATGGCAGATTTTCCAGAGATAGCACTCTTTGGAGAAGAAATTTTATTATGAAATAAAACCAGGTTCATAAGTAGGAGTTAGATTGTAGAGAGCTTCAAATGCTAGGCTAAAGAATGACTATTTTTAGCCTGGGAGCCATTTAAGAGTTCTGAGTAGGAAAGGGACCAGCATTTTAGGAAGATCAATTTGGCAATTATACAAAGGAAAGATTGGAGCCAGGGGAAGCATTGTAATCATCTAGGCTAAAGCTGTTAGCAGAAAAAAAGGGATAGTCCATAGTGATGGTGTAGAGGATGAATTGGGAGTTGATTAGATTTGTTGGGGTCAGATAAAGAAGAAGGAAGTAGGGAAAAAAGAGTCAAGAAAGATTTCAAGGCTCCAAACCTTGGTTGACTAGAAAGACCGTGTTGTATTGCCCTTCAATTAAAATAAAGGAACTTGGGAGAAAGAGGGGCATGGGGGAGCCATGAGTTCTGTTATGGGGAAAAGCATCAGGTATTGGTTAGAAAGCTAAATTTGAATTATAGAAACCTCTATTATATACAAAGAGGGCAATTTTTACATTGTAAAACATTATTAGCAATAAGAAATAGACAACAGACATGGAATTTAGTTAAATATTTTAGTTGCAATACCTGGTGGGCCAGCTCGTGGGCAATTATTCTTGTAACCAGCTTTCTATCCATTACTGAAGAAGTGTGATTATCATATAAGAGCGTTTCTTCTCGGAAAGTGATCAAACCCCAATTTTCCATAGCTCCAGCCTGAATGTCAGGAATAGCTACCAAATCTGGAAACAAAGGAATAAAGGTGACCCAGTTTTTTTTTCGGCTTAAATACAGCAACCATTTCTCTTTTTTAATTTAAGCAAAATGCTTTCATCATTGAGGCTCTAAGTTTTTTGCTGGAACACTGACACCCTTGCTACCTTCCTCCCTCAAGCACAGCACTTTCTATCTATCTACCTGGAAGATGAGAAAGATGTGATCAAAACCCATTTGGAGCTTTGATTTTATGGCTCCTTAGCAAAAAAAAAAAAAAAAAGCAAAAAATTCAATTTCTCCAAAAAGGACCATTCTGCAAAGGGGAGGATATAATTAAGACAGTCTTCTGTCAACCAACACGCAACCCTATCAAATAAGTCATTTTGCCTTTCTTTGAAGACCTAATGGCACTATACATTAACCTTTTAATTACTTACTGAAACAGTTTTCAGTAAATGAATTTTAATCTGAAAGTTCAGTGTATGTCTTCAAATTGTCATATATGTCTGTGTATCCATATACAGTCCTATTTGTGTGTATGTGTGTGTGCATGCACATGTATACCTCCACTGCCACAGTCCTTCAGATTCCAAGTATTTTAGTTGTGGCATACAATCAGCCTATATCATAATCCTAAAAGTTATTTAGAAACTGTATTCGTGTGAACACTATTTCTGTCTTATTTTCTCCTAGGACATATAGCACACAAATTAGTTCCCTGACAAAAGAATGCTGTAAACTTAAGAGAAGGCAAGAGAAATAGGATGACATTTTTACCTAATTTCTGAAGAGGGTACTTGATTTCAAAATAGTGCTGATAAAATTCAAGAAGCTTCACTGCTATATCCAGAGCAGGTGTGGCTTGCTCAATCTTCTCTGGCACAGTATAAATGGAAACCTAAAACCAAGTAACAAGAAGCTCTATTTACAACAAAAATTCAAACATAATTGTAGTAGAAAAGAATTGAGATTTCTTGGTCAAGTCTACAGGTTCAATGGAAAACTGCCCATAATATCCCTGTACTGGAGAAAGCACTGTCCTCAAGGTGAGATCTGTTCTACTTACCTTCCTGGAATCCTGACCACAGGATCTTCATCTACAAAACCCATCAGGGGCTATACCATCAATCAATGTCAATTAATGGCAACTGAGATAGAACTAAAGCGATAGTTCCCACCTTTAAGGAGCTTAACTCTATTAGAGGATATATTCATTCAAAGATGGGCAAATACAGGATTTTTAGAAAAGAAATACTCAGTGATTTGAGGGTGGGAGCACTCGTAACTGAGGGAATCAGGAAAACAATCAATAAGCATTTATTAAACATCCACTATGAATCAAATACTATGCTAGGCCCCAGAGATACAGAGAATAAGAATGAAAACAATCCCTCCTATCCAGGGACATATACAAAACAGGCATATGGAAGGTAAATATAAGGTAGTTGAGTGAGGGGCACACTTGCAGGAAAGGCCTCATGTAGGAGTCAGTATTCAATATGAACTTTGATGGAAAGAAGGGATTCTAAAAGGCAGAGGTGTATTGTAGGTATGGGGGACAACTTTTGCAAAGTACAGAGATGGGAGATGTATGTATGTGTCAGGTATAGGGGGAACAGCAAGAAGGGAAATTTGGCTTGAAATACCAAACAGAAGAGTTTGTATTTATTTGGTCCTAGAGGTAGTAAGTATTGATGAGAGAGAGAGACAGAGAGAGAGAGACGGAGAAGGAGAGACACAGAGAGAGAGAGAGAGGCAGAGGAAGAGACAGATAGAGAAAGTATGTACATATCTATATAGGCTAAAACAGAAAGAGACTTAAAGCAGGAAGTTAAAAAGTAAGCTCTTGCAAAAATCCAGATAAGAAGTGATGGCAGAGGGAGGTAGCCAGGAGTAAAACAGGGTCAGATGAGAGAGATGTGTTAGAGATAAAATTCACAAAACTTGCTAACTGCATTTTATGCAGGGAGAGAAAGACACACATACACATTTATACAGACATATGCACACATGCACACACACACATATATATTTTCAAACCAGTCTCAATTAGCAGTGTCCTATGCATTTTGTAGAAAAAGATCAGACTGCAGTTGTGCAGTAGTTTAATAATTCTTTTTTTTTCCCACTTAAATAAGAAAACAAAATCTAACTGTTATGTATTGGAATGGTGCATTATGTTTACAACCTGGGAGTAAATTAGCTAACTAATGAATGAATTGTGTTTAAAATTTTAGAGTAAAGGACAGTCAACTGATTAGTTAAAGGAAAATCCTATGCCTTTACTACAGTGTGAGCCTGTGAAAGGACTGACTCAGCGCTTTTAGCAGAAATTCAAATAAACTATCAGGCACTAATGGCAAATGAAAGTAGATCTTTAAGATAAATGATTAGTCCTTATAAAAGAAGTATAAATAGAATTGCAATTATTAAGTTCTTCCTGTTTTTCTATAATGTGGAGATTGATTCACCATAAGTTTTTATAAAGTATTATCACAGCCTACCAAGTTTCTCTTTTAATCAATTACCTATATCAGATGAATTTTAAATTGTTTATTTCCAGTTACTAGATCAGGTCTATCACAGTCTGTTTAGATAATAAGATAATGAGCACAAAATAGAGTGTTTGGGGCATAAGAAATGATTAGAATTCTTAACAGTTAACATCTTAACATCTGCATTCAAGTGAAACAGGCTTAAAGGCACAAATGAAACAACATACCAGAATTCCATTGGTCTCCTGGGTTATATTCTTCAATTCTCCCACAATGAAGGCAACCAGATATGTACTCATTTTCACACTCTCAAAAAATTCATCTTTAATAAGTTTGCCTTTCACTGGAACAGATGACCTCTAAAAAAATGGGGGGGAAGTATAATAGGTATTAGAAAATATGATTGTACGGGCAGTTGGTTGATGCAGTGGATAAAGCACTGGCTAAAGCACTGTCTCTGGAGTCAGGAGGATCTGAGCTCAAATTCAGCTTCAGATACTTACTAGCTGAATAACCCTGGGCAAGTCACTTAACACCAACTGTCTCTGGAAAAAAACCAACAACCAATTGTGACAAGTAAATATGAACAGATGATGCACAATAAAGATGTGAATATACTTTACATCTGTAAAAACACGAGTTTACATCACAGGTTTAGTCTCAATCTTTTTAACCAATAAAATAATACCATGTGCCAATCTCATAAGAAATGTATGAGAATTCAAACAGAAGCATACATTAGTTTATTTTATAATTCATTTCAATTAATCAAGTATTTTCTTCACACACTTCGATGAAATAAACAGTATAAGTATTATATCCATTTTACAGACAGGGAAGCTTAGGGTTAGAGAGGTTGTGATATATGAACAATTATTCAGATAGCAAATGAGAAAGACGGGTCCTGAATACCCTACCATGCGACTTCACCATATTAAGAACTGAGTTCTCTAGAAAGTAGCAAAATTCAACTTAACTGGCACAGATAGTATTTCAGTTCGAAGGCTGAATCAGGAGATATAGTCATATTGTTTGACTCAGAGAGCTATGAATTCACCTCTTCCCCTTCCTCTAGGACTGAATACTACTTTCTAGTGCCATATAGTAAAAAAGTAAAAAGCCTAATAAACAAAGCATAGCTCCTTCTTGTCTGTCTTATTCTCTTGCTCATCGTTTTCAGAAAGTGGGAATGAATTCCAAGGAACACAAGAAGTGTTCTCTAAAATCCCCAAAGCACTATATTAACATATATCTTGTGAACAGGGATCCCAGAATTGAGAGGCAAAAGGAGCCTAAGAGGCCAGAATCCAGCCCGGCTTGCACTGAGAACTGAAACAGAAGAATCGCCCTTACCACGCACCCAACAAATAAATCACCCGCCCACTGTCCCTTGAGACAGCCCACTCAAATTTTGGACGGTGCTTACTGTCAGGAATTTTTTCCATAAATGAAGACTGGACACAGTTAGGTGATACACTAGAATTCCCCACCCAAGCAACTAGGTAACAGCGCACGAGTCCTTGGTCAGGAAGACCTGAGTTTGAATCCTGCTTCAGACACGTACTAGCTATCCGAGCCTGGGAAAGTCACTTAGCCTCATGGAGCCAGTTTCCTCATCTGCAAAAGAAGGAGGCTGGACTGCCTCTTTCAAAGACGGCTTCTAAACTCTCCTCAGTTTTCAATTTATTCACTGTTCATCGATTTACTCTCTGAAGATGAGACTAATTCCTCATCCAAACAAAAGTCCTTTACCTACATGATGGTAACTCCCACATCTTCCTCTTCATTACCTCTTCCTCTCTAAGTTTTCTAACTTTCTAAGGAATGAATCTGAGGCCCTTTGGTATCCAGACTGCCCTGCTCTGAGTACTCTCCAGTCTGGGGAAAAAACCTTCTAAAAGCCCCAGAATAGAACCCAATCATTCATATATGGTCTAGCTAAGGTAGAATACAGTGAATTAGGACATCCTTATTCCTGGATGTTCTATCTCTCCTAATACTACCTAAGACTACATTAGCTTTCTTGGTTGCCATATCATACTGCTAAATTATAATGCACCTACCACTAAAACTATTCATTTTTAGAGAAATTACCTAAACTACTCTCTCCTTGCTTCCCTTGGTCTCATCTAGTACTTAGAAAGTTAGTTTAATGAATCTAAATGTGTAAGATGACATTTATCCCTATTAAATGTCATCTTGTTTGAGTCAGCCTGATGTTCTAACATATCAAAATCTTTTTGTTATCTTTTTATTCAGTGTGTTACCTATTCCTTCCAGCTTTGTGATCTGCAAATCTGAAGCATGTTACATATGCTTTTATTCAAATCACTGGGGAAAAAAATGTTTAACAGCACAGGGCAAAGCCAAGATTCCGAAGGTGTTCCATTAGAAGGTTTCTTTCCACATGACATAAATGATTATTTTTTGAGTCTTGCCATTCAACCTGATAGAATTCCTATGTGCCAGAGTTTAGCCCACATAATTCTATCTTTTACACATGAACAGTATGAGGGACTACCAAATCTAGTAACCCTGTTTTCCCTTCACACACACTAGCCCTGCACCCGCCAAAGGTAATTATGTTAGTCTGGGGAAGCCTTTTCTTGTTAAAGCCAGCTGGCTCTTAGCAATGATTGCTTCCTTTTCTGTTTCTAATAATTCATAATGATATGTATATGTTATATGCATATGTATTATGTATGTATATATACATTCTAGCATTTTCTAAATGTTTCTAATAATACATTCTAGAATTTTGCTAGGAAGTCAAATTCACTTGCCAAAGAGAAGCAATATTTGTCCAACCCTAATTCCATGATTTTCCAATATTCTGACAATGAATCAGCAATCATACCTACCAGTTTGGTCAAGACCACAGGATGTAGTTCATGTGAGTGATGTAATTTGAACTCATCAAAGGTGGCTGAAAAAACTAGAGAGCAGTCTGGCAGAAACTAGGCATAGACCAACATCTCATACTGTATACAAAGATAAGGTCAAAATGGGTAAGATTCAGAGATAAAGGATGATATCTTAAGCAAATTAGAGGAATATGGAAAAAAATTGCCTACTGATCTATGAATAGGGGTAGAGTTTATGACCAAATAAGAGAGAGAAAAGTTCATAGAAGGTAAAATGGATAATTCTTATTATGTAGAATTTATAATTTTTTTGCACAAACAAAACCAATGCAGACATAATTAGAAGAAAAGCTGGAAACTTGGGTGAATTTTTTTTTTTACAGCAAATCTAATAAAGGTTTCATTTCTCAAATATATAGGGAACTGAGTCAAATGTATAACAGTAAGAGCTACTTTCCAACTGATAAATGATTAAACAATAAGAAGAGGTTGTTTTCAGAAAAGGAAATCAAATGAACATAGTAACTTAAAGTTTGACAAACCTAAAGATCACAGCTGCTGAAACAAGAACTCACTATTTAACAAAAACGGATTAAGTTTTGTTTCCTCATTACCTTTGCTTATTCCTTCAACTTCTTTTTCTTGTCTTATTGCTACAGTTGGTATTTCTAGTACAACAATGAATAATAACGGTGACAGTAGACAATTTTGTTTCATCCCTGATCTTATTAGGAAGGCATCTAATTTATTCTCAATACAGTTGATGCTTGCTTTTGGTTTTCCATAGATATTTTAATTTTTCATTTTTTAAATCATTTTAAGAAAACCTCCTCAACTTAGATTTTTAAAAGACCCAGAGAGAAGACTGAAATAAGGGCAGATAGTAAGAGCATGAATATAAAGGTGTGTCACAATCATTTAAAAACACGATCAGGAACATGTAAACACAGAATAAGTTGAGGTTGGTGATAAAAAAAAAGGAAGGGATAACAAAAGGTATTTTTTCAATTTTAGCTGTATGGGGAAAAGAAGATTAGCAAAGAATAGAGTGGGCTGCTGCTCATTGTGGATAAGATGATGATAACTAGATAGAGAAAAAAAAGAAAACTGCCCAATTTTTCTTTTGTTTCTGTATTCCTTGACAAGGAAAATGATCTATGGACAGAATAAAAATGGCTAATAAAATTTTTATATCCAAAGTAAGTAAGAAGAGATTACAGTCAGGGTTACGTTTTGCATGACTTCCTATGCCTAATGGGTATCATATTTCTAGATTTATCAATTGGTAGAAGAGGGGGAAGGACAGAGAGAGAATTTGGAAATGAAAATAAAAGTATTAATCTTTTTTTTTTAAATGTCACCCGATCACACACATTACCTGCATGTGTATTTCTCCAAATTTCTGATTTAGCTGCATGTGTTCCCAGGACACTTTCCCTTACCTACCTGTACCCTCACTATATATATAAGGTACAAATATGCTACTCCACATGCCTGACTTGTCACATGTATTCCCTATGTGTACACCCTTTAAGTGTGATCAATATGCGTGTCCATTTTTCTTATTGATGGGGGCAAAGTACCCCAGGGCTATGGTGGAAATATATCTGGCTACTCTTCCTACTTGGCCTGGACCATCTATCTTTGCTTTAAACTACATGTCTTTTGAATGATGAATAAAAGTAAACACACTGGTTAAAAAAACAATCTACACTGGTCGATGAGTTCACTATATATCCACAATGGGCTCCTTAGACAATTTTACTTATTCCTCCTCAGTGAAACTGTTTCTTTTTGTGTCCTCAGAATTTTATTTTGGGGAAGCGGCCATCCTGGCATGAATTTTCCTGTAAAATTTTAGGCCAAGAGATTCTCTTTATCCTTTTCCTGCACTGGGTACTTTTAGAAAAAAAGACACAAATAAGCAGGACAGTGTTGGTACTACAATGTTAAATTTAACATATACTTTTAAAAAGTTCCAAAATGTATATAAAATAGTATTGGTTTCCTAATTTCATAAACAATCTATTTTCTATTCTGTGTATATGGAAATATTCACCTTTATGTTTGTCAAGTTCATGATAAAAAAAGAAAAATTTTCAAAAATCTGCCCTCCCAAAAGTTATATTGGCAGGTCAGTACTTAGCATATTGTAAGCACTTAAATGCTTTTTGATTTCAACTGGCCCGAAAAATGTCCAATTATTGCCAGCTCTCTTTCTCTCTCCTCATCTCTAAGACAGAGGGGTCATTTACCTACAAGTTTCCCATCATTCTCATCCCAGCAATCACTTTCTCTCTACTGATGAGCATCAGATCTGGAACGAAATTTCCCCTTATTGGTTCCTTCACCTTTTGAAGGGTGGAATTGCAAGTCACGAAATTATTAGTCATTTTATGTGACAGAGACAAAGGACAGAGATGGAGAGACAGACAAATGTGGTGTAATAAAGGGAGCACTATACCTGGAATCAGGAAGATGGAGGTTCAAATACCACCTCAGATACTTACTGTGATCATAAGAAAGTCACAACCCTCTGTGCCTCAGTTTCCTCTTCTATAAAATGAGGGAGTTGGTCTTGATGGCTTCTAAGGTCCCTTTTAGTTCTAACTATCATCCCATGGTCCACCAGGTTTCCTGGATTTTCTCATGAGGGTATCTTCTTAGTAGACAAATTTCTTGTTTGGGATGTATAACAGAGATGACCCAGAACAACATCAGAGGTCCAAAGGTAATGGGTATATGGAGCTAGATCCAGCAGGGAGACCCAGTACCAATAGACAATTAGGGGTCAGTCAACAACTGTTCTGGTCTCTCATGAGACTACAGCTGGTCCCTCATAAGCTTTAGTAAGCTGAAGGTACACGATGTAGTTTCTTCTCTAATTTCAGGTTATTAACAATTAGGTGATTTCTGGTTCTACTTTGCTCAGATTTGGATGCCAATGTAGCACTGAGACATTCTATTTTGACCTAAAGTGTTAAGTTGTGCTCACTATGCCTTGTTTTTTAAGAGAAACTCAACCAAATCAGCTTTTATATCATGTAATCAATGGCAGAGGTTATTTGTGCCAATATACAAATATAATGATGTCACACTTATAGATGGTAGTTGAATTATTAGTACAAAACTCATGACAAATCTGATAGATTTATGGAAAATAAAGCTGGTCATCCTGACAAGTACAAACAGCATTTGGTCAATATAGACAAACATGTGCATAACAAAAACCTAGTTATCAAATCTACACAATCAGGTATTTTACATTCTTATGGGTTTGGGAGTGCTGATTATGAATTCATGATGGAATCCCTCATGTCAAGAGGGCTCCTATGAAAATAAAATTACTACAATTACACACAAAAACAAATATGTCAGTGATGTATCATGTTTCTTTTGAATATAGCAAGATCAACCACAGCTACATTATAGTCACAGATCTCATTCCAGTAAGCCTCAGTAATATCTATGAAATAAAATTCATCTCATTTTATATCTATTTAATCTTCATTAGTCAAACTTTTGTCTTAGACATCTAAGATTAATTTTTTTATCAGTAGTTCCTTTCCTAAGTTTTGCATCCTGCAAATTTCTGGAATCATCTATCAACTAATCTTCATTTTCCTACATTTTACTATTTTCTAAGGTATCTAGCTCAGGGAAATGTATAGATGCAGTTTTCTCCTTCCACCTCTTCCAGTTTGAAGTTTTTCTGATTAGTTTTACAAAACTCTAAGCAGATGCATTCCATCCTTGTCCAGGAGCCTATCGTTACTATAGTTTAAGCCATTTTCCAGACATCCAAACCCTTTCTCAGCAATCATCTTCTAAACCATTTGTCAACTTTCCAAATCTCTCTTTGTCTTCCAAGCCCTGATGGGCAGCAATAATGAAAATATCACCTGCACTCCCAAGAGGGCTTCAGTTTCTTGTCCATAATTTTGTAATCTTTAGTAATCCTTTCTAAGTTCCTTCTGCCAGTAGCAATTGGGTATCAATCATCCAAGCTGACAAGTCTTTGAAGGTTCTCTGTAAAGTTTTAGATATAGCTTGGGCAAAGCAATAAGATTCCCTGTTATTATTAGGTTAAAAATAGCCGCTTACATACTCTTCAAAAATGAGTCCCTAGCTAACACTATTTTTCTCTTCTTTCTTTGATTGTTATTAAGTGATATCTTACCTGAAGTACCTATGAATCTTTATCACTGTTCCTTGGAGTACAAACAGCTGATTCCTTTTCAGAGTCCAGATCCCTTATTTCTTGTCTCTAAACACACTCAGTAGTTCTTCATTCTTCCTCTGTGTTGCATCCTTCTCAAAAGATTATTTCAATGAGGTAATAAATGTTTTGTTTTATGAGTTTAAAAAAATAAATTAAGAGATCCTTGACTATCCAGAAAAGACTGGTCTTACAATGCAATCAGGAAAAAAATACTTTAAAAATGTCTACTATCCAGACTACACCATGAAGTCAGATAGTCAATCCATTGGATTGGTACAGCAGTTCATATCTTTAGGACAGAAACTATGGAAGGACAATAACTTGGGCCACAAATTAAATGGGAAGATGAAAGCAATCTGGATTCCATTTGGGAAGCTGATCAGTGCTTTTAACAACCCTAATCTTTTCCCCAATGAAAAGACCAGTCTTTTCAATGCTGAGAACACCAAAATTTCTGAGTAATTAAAACAGATGATCAAAAGAACAAGAGAGACACACATGGTGGGTGCAAATAGGCTCTATATTTCAAATGATAACCTTCATTCATAAAGTGGCATAAGGCATATCACTGAAGAAGTACACAATTGGAAAAGACACAGGGTGGTTTATGTAGTGAAAACCAGATCAATGTGAGTGCTCCACTGGCATCCTAGGAATGTAAGAAGGCCTACAGGAAGGCCTCCAGTTTGTTAGGTGAAGAAACTATGGAACAACATAGACAGTTATCACATTAGATGAGAAGGTACTGATAGACCAATCTATACTAATGGAGAGAAAGGATATTATTACAGATCCGCAGAAGAAAGGATTTTAGAAACATTCTTTTCTGACCAAAGAAAAAAAATTCAGTAATTTCTCACTCCATTTGCCTTGTCTCATTTCAACTTTCTAAGAGAAATTATTATTCTCTCTTATGTTAATAACCAATTATTGAATTAAGATGAAGGTTTTTCTCCTTCCTATTTTCTCTTTCAGAAATCAGACCCTGTAATATTATCCAGCCAGCCTTTGAAGGGAAGGGTTAATGATAAGATGAAAATTAGGTGAGATGCACCCAACTGAGAAAATTTAGATCTGATCAAAAGATAAAAAAACTCTAGTTCAGGGAAAGTGGTGAATTCTGGCCCACTACGTTTTAGTCAGACAAGTCTGAGTGGAATAGCATTCCCACTTCTGTCTAGATCTGGCCTTCTTAAACTTTTTCCACTTACAATCCCTTCAGCACGACTTAAACTGGGTCTAGACCTCCCTATGGAGGGTTTCAAACCACAGTTTAAGACTCTAGATTGCCTTAGATAGGGTGTAGTCTGATGTAGATAAGTCTTTTTGTGCAGGACTGAACTGTCAGTCTTCATTATAATTCATCATTAGAATAAGCCCCCCAATACTCGTTCTCTCTCTCCTTGCTAACCAATCAGAATTAATTTTCACCCTCAGGAACACTCACTCTTCCAAGGGCATAGAAGCACTGAAGGGGTTCCATGAGGGGTCTTTGGTCCATAAGAGACAACCAAGTGACCAATCCTTTTATTAACTATTCGTTAGCCATAATTAATAAAATGACTGATAACCCAGAAATTATGTCTCTTGAACTTTTCATATCTCACATTTCTTTACCTAAAGAAGTTGGCATGACAAATTCTCTATTATTCTACATTGGTGTTATCACCCACTCATTCAAGTACATCAGACACTTCTTTTGACAGAGACTTACTGACTTTGGCTGGTCTCCCTCAGCTCATCCCAAAATATACTTTTTTAAAGGATTAGTTACAGACTTAATATTGAACATCAATACAATAAATTAAATTATCTTTGTAACTATTTGCACTTGAATTAATTTCATCTCAAAATGCCGTAACTTTTTTGGTACTCTTTCCTAAGTCTGCATCAGGATTCTCTAATTATTTTCATTCATTTTTCTACTTACATGAAGGATGTATTTCTGTCCTGGTTCTGTCTTTTTTTCCTACCTTGTATTATTCCCTCCAAAAATTATTTCAGTTTTCTTATGTTCCCTATATTCATTTTTAATTATAGGCTCCTCCCGGCCTTACAAATAATGATGCTATGAGAAAATTTTACACAGATTTTTTTTTTGTTGATATATTCAATAACACTATTAAGTTATATTCCTAACAGCTGAATCAATGGCTCAAAAAACATGAATTTTTTTATAACTTTCACTATGTGCCATCAGACTAGTCTTCAAAATTTTTTTACAAGTCTTTAAATCACTAGCAACGAATGAGTGCTCCTTTGCCTATATACTCTAATCAGCATTGCACTGTATTACTTTATTTTTTGCCAGTTTGATAAGAATATGATGGTACTTCAGTTGTTTTCATTTATATCTCTTGGTTGCAAGTGAGGTTAAGCATTTTTCAAATAATTACTAAAGAACTATTTTTATTCTTTTGAAAATTTATCATTTTTTATTATTTATTGTAGATTGGGATTTTTACCAGTTCTCTTGTACTATTTTCAATGTTTTCTCATGTGATGAATAATTTTTTCTTTTAAAACATTTTTTACCATTCAATTTTTCTGTAATCCACCAAAACCTTTTCCCTGTCTCTAATAATTCCTATGTGATTAAAAAAAAAAAGGCAATACACTTCCTTCACAACTGAGAGAAATACATTATTCTAAGGCAGATCTCCACCTTTTAAAATAGCTTTTAAAAAAATATTTTTAGTCTTTCATCCAACCAGAATTCACTAAAGCATGTGGTACAGTGTTTAAGATACAGCTCTAAATCAATTTCTTGTCAAACTGCTAGGCTAATGAACTAAATACATTTTAAAAAATAATAACACCTTCCTCTAGGTTTTATTTTCTATAGGTTTATTAACCACTAATCTTCCTGAAAACATTTAAAATTTCTCAATAGGTTTTCTATACAAGAATACAAACATATATTAAGACATCTTAAGTCATGCCATCTCATTTAGTAAAGAATGTATATAGTTATTTCTTCCAAATCATGGGGGTTTAGAGTGTGGCACTCCATGATCTGAAAAATCCACATAAAATTTTTCAGCCTTCCCTTTATACCAGAGAAGTCTGAATTTTTTTTTCTTTTATGGGGTGTTTACGGTACCTTACTGTAAAAAATTTGAGTTAAGTATTTGGTCATAGATTCTGTGTCATCTGCTAGTCTTCACGTATTGTCTGCAGTTTCCACAAAACTCCCCCAAAATTCCCATTTAATTTCTTACGCCAACCCTCGATATATTGAAATTGCACTGGACAAAGTTTCAATGTGGAAAGGATCACTGTAGTATATTCTCTGCCATAACTGAGATGAAATGAAGCAATGAGAAAGACTCACAAAAAACGTATTTACATTCAAGAAACAAAACTTTACCTTGGGCATATTTGATAAAGCTGTATACTGCTCCTCCCTCACAATCTTGATGACAAATGTTGCTTTAAATGTTGGTTCATCAAAACAAGGAAAAGCAGACCTTGCTGCAAGAGGTTCAAACTGAGTTGCTGCAAAGTATCTAAAAGAAAAATGCATGAAAAAAATTGCAAACAAAAGAACATACTTTGCCACTGACTTTACTTCATCAATGACAAACTTATTGTCAATGGTAAATTTTAAAATCAAGAACCAAATCAGTGTTCAAAATATATGCACTGATATACCTTCCTTTTTAACCTGAGATAAATTTAAAAAAAAACAACCAACTTTTTTCTCTCTCCTGCTCGTTAATTGAGGAGACATTTAAGAATTTATATAAGCACTCTGGCCTTATTTATTACTTTTAAAATTTAATTTATTATAAAGGAAGAAAAAAAGGAATGCAGATTATGTAAAGGACATCTAAACAAAGGAAGAAACAGGGACCTAGTGTTGACAGAACACCTGGACATGTTCAAAGTTCTTTTAGGCCAAATGTATCCCTTTCACACATTTTAAATGTTGCTAAATGTAGCATTCTCTACATGCTTACCAGCTAAGTTACAGAAACAAACATATCTCACATCCATCTCACATGGAAACCATGCTACTTCAGGATATCATCCACTCTCAGCCATACTATTTCAACAGATTCCTAATTGGACTCCGGGTTTCCATTTTCTATGCTGCTGCACATATTATATTCCCCCAAGCCTAGATCGCACTCCTTCATCCCTGCTTCTTGGAATCCCAAGATTCCTTGAAGACCTGGCTCATGAGGCAACATTCTATGGAAAGACTTTCTTGGTGTACTTAGTTATTAGCATTCTCTCTCTCATCAAATAAGACTGTGTGTATTTATCTATTTACATGTTATATTCCTCTCCATGGAAAGTATGCTTGTTAAGGGAATTAAGAAATTTTGGCCTTTGTATCCCTGGTAAAAGCACAGTGCCTCGAACAGAGGAAGCTTCTTGGCTTATACTGGATTGTCCTATTTGGAATCTGACATATCATGTAAAATATTCCCAACAAAGAATGGTATTTTGGGTCCCGATTGTTAGGATGTAGAGATCTTCCTATGAGGAAAGTTCTACCAATGCAAATCTGTACTCTTCTGCAGTTGAGGGTCTTAGAGAATTGTATAAAGCCCCAAAAGGTATTTATGACTCCAAGTCTGGGGCTAGCTACTGTCATTCTGTCTGAAGATAGTTTAGGGTGAAGATGAGATACGTAAATATAAAATGGGATAGCTTATTAAAACTTTTAAAAATAACTGACATATGGTAGGCTCTGCTTAAGAAAAATGTGAATTAGTAAGAACACTGCACAAAACATTGCAGATGAAAGCATGTGCTAGACTACATGATGTGGGATATATCTTTCATTTTCTAGAATAAATTTTGTCACCTAATTGACCCTCATCTAGACTCCCTTTTTTGCTCTAATCACAAAATCCAAAATAAGCAGTTGTGTTTTCCAAATAACCCACTAACACTAATGACATAAAAAATACACATTGAAAACTAAATCCTCATTATCCAATACTCCCTCACAATTTCCCTTAAATTGGAGGGGGAAAACAGAAGACCCAAGAAAGAAAACAGTTGCGAGGTCTCAACCTCTTTCTCCAAAAGGAATCAGAGATCAAGTACATTACATTTATCTCCCAGGGTTATGAAAAACCTTGGGACAGCTAAAAATTAAACAATGCAAAGACAGATCTAAATATCAGAGAAAAGTATGCTCTGTTTGACGTTAAAGCTCTACCATTTTCAAACATATGTTCAAAGCTTTGATACCAAATGAGGAAGAAAGAATGTGTTCCATGCATAATTCTTCCATGCAACCACCAAAGCAAACAGCTGCCTTTAGTATTTTGATCTGGCTGACAATAAGCAAGTCTTAGAAATAACAACAGAACAAAAGAATTTAAAACAGCTACATACTTTTTCTCTTTGTTTTCATCTTCATATGTGACTCCATAAAATCCATAGTAGTTGTTGGAAATATTGGCTGAGTAGTCTATCTTCAGGGTGTAGTTGTGTCCTTCCAAAAGCGCATCAGGTGCTACAATTGCAATTTGGTCATGAAATTTATATTCCAAGAATTCAACTTGTTTCTCTTTCTTTGAAACTACTGAAGTAAGGATTACTTTGGAGATATTATGCCCAGAGCTATGAAGAATAATATTCTGAGTGGTTTTAAGGACCTGAATCTTTATCTCCACAGAACCCTCAAATTTCATCGTGGTGAGATTTGGGTGTATGGTGAGTTCATAATGTAAAGGTATTATGTTTTGGGGAAGTCTAATCTGTGCCCAGGGAAACAACTTCCCATTAGTTGCAATAGGTTGTATTATTCCAATGGACTGATTTTTTTTATGGCAGCCTTCTTTGGTAAAGGTACACCTAGGAAGAAGGTAAATCACCATTATTACAGAAACAGCAACCACAAGGACAAAAGTACAAACTAGCATGGTCCTTGCAGAGGGCAGTGAACAAGTCCCATCGGGACCCTGTCGATAGCCAGTTATGTTATTCCGAAGACCTGAGCTTCTGTTCATGAAAGACATGCCCAGCAGTTTTGCAGATGATTCATAATCCTCTTCATCCTCATCCATCTCATGTTCTCCAAGACCACGAACAAGTAATCTTGAACCTCGAGGCTCATATTCCACTTCATCAGGTTCCAGGGAATGTAAACAAGGTTCTTTGGCTAAATCTACCACATCCGGCTCTTCCTCAAACATGCTGTTTTCAATCATGTTCCTGGGGAGCTGAAGCCGATCTAAAAAACAAAAACACCCTGTTTTTAAGAGTATACTGTGACTTTAATATGCATTCATTTAATAAACAGAGTGGAAAGCAGCAAAGAATAAAATGTTAATAATGAATATTTCAGTTGAAAGCACTCTCATTCTAGAATCTCTATTTGAATTAATTTCTAAATATTTTGCCATTGCAGTGCACTGCACTATATCCTTTTAACAAATTCTTACTCCCTGAAGCAAAGAGATTAAATTGTAAACAAGTAGCCTCCATTCTCAACATATACCATAAATTTTGTTATACTGCAAACCAGGCTGATAAGAGTAAAGATGGAAGATTTGACATCCTAAAAGAAGAAAGATATGCTTTCTTAAAAAAAAAAAGGGTTGCTGATCAGTTGTGTTTGATGCTTCATGACCCCATCTGGGGTTTTCTTGAAAAAGATAATGCAGTGGTTTGTCATTTCTTTCTCCATTGGATTAAGACAGACAGAGGTTAGGTGACTTGCCCAGAGTCACACAGTCAGTGAGTATCTGAGGCTGGATTTGAACTCATGTCCTCCAGATTCCACATCTGGCACTCTGACTAACTGAACCACCAATATTTGTGATTAAATTCTAAACTGAAATCAGGTCCCTTTCTTTAGCAGAATACTACCTCATCCATTATCTGTAGCCTTATCAACGTCACCTTTATGGAAGGAAATATTAGTAAACAAATGTATGCTCTCGACAATTCCTAAAAAGTGACAAGTGCATATACCTTTTTCATTGGAGAAACCCTCAGAACCTCACTTACTTTCACATGCAATTCTAACAAGCTTGTTTGTTTGATGTCCTAGATCCCAAAAGATTAGAAGGGTAGAAACAAAGAGTGACAGGTAGTAATCTAACAAAAAAGGAGATAGAAATAAGAACTAAATAAAAAAAAAAGTTGCGAAACATTTAGAATCAAACACCCCTACCTTAATAGACTGGAGGTCATCACTGTCACACACTTAAGAGTCATCATCATTTGAAGACTTAATATGTCCTTTGTACTCTTTAAGGTAGGAAGTTATAGAACATATTTAGAGAGATACATTAAAATCAAAGGCTATACTCATAAAAGGTAATTCAACAAACTTTTCTATCATATGGAAAATTCACTTATGTGAAAGACCTTACTGTCTCCAAAGGTAATAGATAAATGAAGTGCTGCCATAATAAATTTTCTTTTTAAAAATAACTGTTGTACTAAAAGCTCAATATCTACATATTAACAAAATTTACTTAAATGTAACTATGTTTAGTCATTGCATTGCTGTCATTATTATATGTGGTGTGTAGAGAGTGTTGTCCGTCTTAACCATTAGTAGCTATTTCAACTTTTAAAACTAGTAAATAGAGTTATAGTTCTATTTTTTAAATTGCTAGTTCTTAAACTTCCCTTAGATTCAGCCCTCTTCTTAGTCTAGATACACTTTTTCCTTGAAATTGTTCACTCCTTTCTCCCCCCACCAATCCTATCTTTTGTTATTTTTTAATTAAAAACATTTTTAATCAGAGATAATTGTGTTGTATCCAAAACTATAATCTTATTATTTCTATTATAGTTAGAAAATATTGGATCTTATTATTACATCTGTATTTATGTTAAATCTTAACTAAAAGTTAATATATATATAATTGCTTTTTTAATGACTTTAATTAATTTCTATTTCCTCTTCTCTTGCTTGTAAAGATATGTTTAGCTGTGGGTGGGCATAGAAAGTCAACCTGTGATATCAATGACATAAGAGACTGCAGGAGAGAAAGCTCCCTCCATGAACGCAGGTTGGCATCTTGGCTGCATTTACAGCACCCAGAGGCTTACTGACTTGCTCAGGGTAACATAGCAAGTATATGTCAGAGATAGGACCCTGAATCCAGGTCTTCTTGGCTTGGAAGCCAGCTCTCTATCAACTGTGCCCTGCTACCTATCTCTCTTAGTTGTGGATGTTTACTGATAAAATCTTTCAGGTCCTGACTGTTTTACAAATGAGCTCTTCTGTTTTCAAAAAAAAAAAAAAAAGGTAAAATTTACAATACACACAATTAAGACTTTTGTATATTTTATTCAATGTTGATGTATTCCTTTAAAAAAAAAAACCCTGATGTTTTAGTTGGTATTTCTGAGTTTAAAGAATTATTTTCTTTGTTTTCCTAATTCTGTAGTTTTATGATTTATCTTGGTGAAATCAAAAACTATAATTTCTCTTTGTGTATCTTCTGTAATCTACTTGTAGAACACTGCTTGATCTAGTCCCCTAGAGAACATTTCTCTAATTAAGTCCTCAAAATGCAGTGTCCAGTTTTCCCTCTCTTTTTTTGTTTCAGTTTCTCCTGGAAATCCAAGTTATTCTACTGTTTGTAATCTTTGCTTTGTCTTTCGGGGACTCAGTGACTTTCACTTATATACTTCAATTGGTTTTCTCCCCTTTTTTGTACTCATGCTTTCTGGATTGATCCTTCAGTTTTTGTCTTTTATTATTCATTGATTTTCACTTTGTTTCAGTGAGTGTGCTCTTTGTGACTTCGACTGATGCCTTAAGATTCTATATGTTGTTTTTCTGTTTCCATAATTGTTACCTGATGTCTTCCTGGATATTGTTCCAACTGCCTTAATTCAGATATATTTTTATATACTTTAATTTTTATGCTAATATTTCTTTCATCTTATCCATTGCTGTTTCAAAATGGGTTTCTGGGATGATTTTTTCTCTTTGATGTCTTACATTGTGGATATTTTTAAAATTTGAATTACAGGATTTATTCCCTACCTTGTTCTGGCATGGAAGTGGATGAAGTATCCTAGGAATGGTGTGGAAAGAACTTTGTGCTCCTTGTGCTTTAGTTGGGAATGGGAAGGGAGAGAGGAGGGGAGAGGAAGAAGGGAAGAGATTAAGTGTGCCAAGAAAACCAGCACTTTGGGGCAGGGTGTGCTTTGGCAATAAAAGGTCTGAAAGGGCATATTCTGTCCTAACATTCTTCTTACACTGTTGTCCCTACATGTTCTACTCCAGAACACCTTCTTACTGCTCCTTGCCTTCAACACTGCCTTTCTTAGTTTCCTTCAAAACTCAACTAAAATTGTACCTTCTACAGGAGCTTTCCCAGTCCTCCCCATTGGAAGTTCCTTCCCTCTGAGATTACCTTTCCTCTACTTTGTATCTATCTTGTATGTCTATAATTTTCTATATGTCTATAAATTTCTAATATTGTCTTCCAGATTAGCATGTGAGCTCCTTGAGACAAAGGGCATATTTGCCCCCCTTTCTTTGTATCCTCAATCCTTAGCATTGTGCCTGGAACATAGCAAATGCTTAATAAATGCTAACTGACACCCTGGACACACAGAAGATATAGAGAAATGATGCTGACTTGGGAAACCAGACAATGATGATGGGTTGACAGCAAGTGAGGGTAGTGGGGTAGAGAAAGGACTTTGGTACCCTAAATCTCCAGAATCCAGTTAGGCAATGAGATGTTAAGTGATGGATGGAGGAACTGAAGTGGCATGAGGAGAGGAAGAAAGCAGCTCATCTAGGCCAGCAGTAGCTCTGACTCCCTGCACAAACTCTGGGTCAAACAGCTTTCCCACACAGGTGATATTAATTCCCTGCCTTGAAATTTTTATTCTCTTCTATATGAGTGATTCAGTCTTCAAATCTCAGATCATATCCTACACTTATTATGAAAAAAGCACAGTGCAGAGCAAAGCACAGGAATAGGATTGAGGAAACCTCTGTCGTTGCTGGGGCTCTGTCGTTAACTCACTGTGACTGTGACCAATCATTTTCTTTCTTTCATTCACTTGAGTTTCCTCATCTGTAAAATGAGGCTGTAGGACCATAGCTGGTCAACATTGAATGAGCTAGTAGCAGAACATGGAATGAAATGTCTTTATTTCAACAGCACCAAAGCAGTAAAGTCATGCAAAATAAAATGACAAAGAGTAGAAAAAATGCATTACTAATCATTTCACATTCACTAGTTTTCTAGAGAGCAGGGAAACAACAGGACCATTGTTATATAGCTAAATCACCAGAACCTAGTGTCACACTTAACAGTTTGTAATCTGTAAATATTTGTTGAACTAATTCAATGAATCTTTCATCACAAATCTGAATAACAGCACTTCAGCAAAGGCCCTGTTGAGAATGTCTACCCCCAAGTTTAGTCAACTGGTGAAACTTGGAGGAAGGTAGGGGAGGGGGAAATTGCATGTGGGGGCTGTGAACTACACTTCTGGCTATCTATAAGAAAATTTTGATAGCTTAGGCTGAACAAGACTGGGCAGATGACTACCCTCTCCCTTTATCCCCCTCTGTTATTGATTCTTCTTCCTTCTATTTCTCATGACCTCTTTGATCGTTGCTGGGACCCTTATGCTGCCTCAGCTCTCCCATAGTGGTAAGCTTCATGCAGGGCAGCCCTCTCCTCTTTGCTCCACCACCCCCATTAAAATTACACATCTTATAACCTGTTCCATGAAGCCCAGCTCTCAGAAGGGTCAACCACTTACTGGAAAGTAAGTTTATCTTTATTACATAGAATGCTGTTTCCTGGTAATAGATGAGCTAATTCCCTCTACTTGTACCACAATCTCCCTAGTTCAATCCGGATTATCTTAATGTGGACCACTGTCATGGCTTAACTGTTTTCCTTACATCCAGCCCCTTTCCTCTCTGATGCAGCCTCCACACCTGCCAAATTATATTACTAAATCTAAGTCTGATGTCACTCTTCTGTTCAAAAAACTTCAGGAGCCCCCTATTGCAGGTCTGTTCCCCATGGATAGAATACTTGCACTCTGAAGCTGGGACACCAATGGGCCCCTGCCTAAGGGCCCTTCGGGACCTTCCTGACTTAAGAGTGATTATTGGGGGCAGAGCCAAGATGTTGGAGTAGAAAGACTCACATATGCTAGCTCCTAACCCACAGTCCATAATTAACTATAAAAAGAACTCCCAACAAATTCTGGAACAGGAGAGCCGTGCAGCAACGGGGTGAAGGAGATTTCCATTCCAGAGAGCCCTGAAAAAACCAATCCCAAAGGTCCATCGTGCACTGGATGGGAGCGGAGCCCAGCCCTGCCCTGCCCTAGCTGTGCGGCACTGAGAGGAGCGAGCAGATCTGAGCAGGCTTCAGGGATGGAATCTCCAGCGGCTGCGAAGGTCCCTCCACCCACAGACACACAGGTCAGTGAGAGAGATGGGCTGAGAGGGGAGCTGGGTGTCTCCGGGACTTGGGCCCCCTTGGGAGGCAGCGGCGACTGCAGCGGCAGAGGCAGCAGGCAGCCAGAGTTTCCCGGAGCAGGCAGGAGCTCGGCAGGAGATCCATTACAGAAGGTCTCTGCAGAAACCCCCTGAGGGAACTGAGCCTGGGAGGCAGCCCTGCCCCCACCTGAGAACCTGATTTAATCTTACCCTGAATAGCAGCCAGGTCTATTGCTGAAAGCCCTGAGGCTGGGAAGCAGCATTTAAATCTCAGACTCGAAGCACTAGCTGGGAGGATCTAGGCGGGTATGGAGAGGAATCTCAGAAGTCAAGTAACTGGCTGGGAAAATGCCCAGAAAAGGGAAAAAAAAATAAGACCACAGAAGGTTATTTTCTTGGGGAACAGATGATTCAGCCCTTCTTCTCTAACGAAGAAGAACAATGCTTACCCTCAGGTAAAGACATAGGAGTCAAGGCCTCTGTATCCCAAACATCTCAAATACATATCCAATGGGCTCAGGCCTTGGAAGAGCTCAAAAAAGATTTTGAAAATCAAGTTAGACAGGTGGAGGAAAAACTGGGAAAAGAAATGAGAGAGATGCAAGAAAAGCATGAAAAATGGGTCACTGCCTTGATAAAGAAGACCCAAAAAAA